>OY992881.1:24951593-24969093 GCA_963921405.1 Cepaea hortensis | reverse complement strand
ATTGTGACAATAGAGTGGATGGGATAGTACAGTCCAACCCAATTTAGTGATTGCTTTCTCTATTGCCAGACTTGTGTCAGGGCATTGTCGTGAAGGAGATGCAGGTCTGCTGGATTCTTGTGTGGACATTGATTGCGTTCCCCCCCCCCCCCAAATCTTAATGTAAGCTTGCGAATTGGTTGCCTCTCCTCTTGACATAACATTCACAAGAATCATACCTTCAATATCCCAAAAGACAGTGATCATGACCTTTCCAGCCCAAGGAGTTGTCTTGAATTTATTTCTTGGTGGTAATTGCGGATAATGCCACTCTATTGACTGTCTTTTTCAGGTTCAAAATGATGTGCTCAGGTTTAGTGACCTGTAACGATCTTAGCCAAAAGGTTCTCTCTATCAGCATTGAAATGCTCCAACAATTCAGAAGAGATTACTTTCTTTGTAATCGGTGGTTATGTGTGATTCTTCGAGTAACCAATCTTGAACAACCCTTGGAAAATCCGAGTTTTTATAATTACATTTGCACTACGGTTGCTGTTACAGCTGTTAAGTTAAATTGGTGAGTAGTTATTCCCCTATCGGTAAGAATAATTCCCTTTGCGCACTTCAACATTTCTGCTTTGGTGGCTGTCGCAGGATGTCCACAGCGCGGCCGATGATGCAGCTGCTTATCTCCACTTCCTGATTTTTTGATTATCTGAACCCAGCGACTGACTGTATTCCTGTCGACTGCAAAACGTCCATACACGTGACAAAGACGATTGTGAATGTTCACAACAGTTTCTTTCTCTGCAACGAGACATTTTATCACAATTCGCTGCTTATAACGCAAGCTGCTAACAAGCTCCATTTCAACGGTTTAGGGAAGCCATACCAATTGGCCGGATGAATTGCAATTTGGTGCACAGAATCGGCACATGCCATATTTGAAGTGTGCAAAATGTAATGCGTCTACATTAATTATTAGCCAAGAAAAACGATGTGGTGCATTACTTTCTGAATTTCTGAACCCCTCGTATTTGAGAAAGTCACGATGGTATAGTGGCTAGACGCTCGCCTGTTGGCCCGGTGGTCATCGGTTCGTATCCGTATCGGGACGGATATTTTAAAATTGATCTGGGCTCTGCAATGTAGTTTAGTTGTTGACTTAATGGTTGGCATCCCGTCAAGATGACATGATATCATAGCTGACATGACCTATTAGCTGACTGAGCTGGACCATGGAAACACTTGTTACGTTCTCCGAGACTGATTGAATGTTGGAGACTGACTATGTTATCGTTTACATTCACTTCAATTGTCAAGGTTTTTTTTTTTAGTATGGTTTATTGAATATTAATCTCCCCGGGATGGTTAACCCGGTCAACAAATCCCCGTATAAATCTGATGTGTAGGCCTAACGGCGCAGGAACGCAGCTTTGCTGTAAACAGGCACAACGCAATCACATCCGAAAAAGAAAAAAAACACTCTGGATGAACGCAGCAGCAGAAGAAGAAGAAGAAGAAGAAGAAGAAGAAGAAGAAGAAGAAGAAGAAGAAGAAGAAGAAGAAGAAGAAGAAGAATATTAATCTGTGTGCACACATTGCGTGACGATTGACACCACTCCGCAATGAATTATTATATCATAACATCGATGTAGTTTTGATACATTATATTGTTATCTCTTCACAACACTTTAAACACTCTACGGTGATCTTAAAACAATGTCGATATAAGATACTTGCAAACGACATCTGCATTCAACCTCTGGCGACGTAAAATACGTGCAAACATCTGCATTCAAACTCTGACGACGTAGAATACGTGCAAACATCTGCATTCAAACTCTAAGTGGTGGCAAGGTGAAGTTCTGCCATAGCCATTATTCGGCTTCAACCGGTCCGACCCCGAACTTGGCCCAGACTTGAATGACGCTTGGATGAGACACTGTCCCCTGTCCAGCGACCCGCTTGCTCTTTTCCTGCAAAGCATGAATCTATGAACTGAGCCTACCTTCACGCTAAATTGCGTGAAGCTCAGTGCTCTATACTCTCGGCACTCCATGCCCGGATATAGGGTCACAGCAGGCTCCCGGCTCGACCCGGCCTAAACTGAATACCAAGAAAAGGCATCGGAAGTAAAGGCGGCCGGATACTGACCGCATCAGCCACCGTGTGGCGGTTGGTCTGTAAAATATGGCTCTAGTAGCATTTGCTGAATGCGTCTACAGGCGGACCTAGAAGCCCAGTTCATTTTTATCATTCGTCCGTATGCGGTACCAGCTCCGTGGAGAAGAGCTTACAGATGCTGTTCGTAATCCGGCATACCTCGTTCAAAACACAGCTGTGTTTGTGTGTGTGTGTGTGTGTTTTTATAAAACAGTACGGGTGCCGGTCGTTCAGAAAGCAATGGCAAACTACTGAACGTAAACATGCACAGGAATCACGAACAGCCAAATAATGGTGGGGTTGACTGC
The DNA here is from genome assembly GCA_963921405.1 of Cepaea hortensis. Taxonomy (NCBI): domain Eukaryota; kingdom Metazoa; phylum Mollusca; class Gastropoda; order Stylommatophora; family Helicidae; genus Cepaea; species Cepaea hortensis. Next base: position 24,966,640 of record OY992881.1, on the reverse strand, counting down.
TACGTCCGTAAAGGATATACAGCTAATTAACTGCATGCGGAAACGAATCATGACCTCTGCAAGTGGGAATTCGAATCCCTGAGCAGAGGGTAGGCAGGGCAACTTACTAGCTACTTGGCTACCGGGGCTCCTTTTTTTACGTTAAGATCTTTAGATTTTGAGAGATAGCGCCTCATTTTGTTGTTTTACTGTTGCTTTGTTTTGTTATATTTTCAATAATATATGTTGCTTTCGCGAGTAGGCACGTTATAGCATTTTGAAAAGGTGATTTTTATGATCGTGACATCGTGACAACTGGAAATATCGGCGGAAAAAGAGGGAGAGGCAGACCAAGATAAATGATAGGCCTACTAGATGAACTGAGACGGTGGCATGGAGGAAAATCATCAACAGAGTTGATCCAGAAAACCAAAGACCGAGATCTTTTGAAAGTCATTAAATCTACGCCAGCTGGCATTTCACTTGATGATGATGAGTGTTTATAATACACACCAGCATGTCCCAGTAAATAAAAGGACTCGTGGTCTAAAAATATGAGAACCATTGCCGGTAATAAAAATAAAACAAGTGGAGTTATCAGTTTTCCAAAATTGCATTGTGTCTGTTTTTTGCTTGGTATTATCGATGAAATCATTCGTGCAAGCCAAAGAGGCATGCGCTGTTTCTGTCTCACCGACTCAAATCTTTATGTAACGTCTAAATTATGGGCCAGGTCAAACGGACACATTTCATAGATAACTTATGTAGGATACACACGCGCAGAATTCACTTATCAGCCAATTGGGAATATGACCCGAGTTTTTGATTACCGCGTTCTTATCGCTGACAGCTTAATTAGGTCATTACACACATGATACACAGCGCTGTCGTGTTGAAAAAATGTCTGTACTAAGGAGTATCATTTTTGTTCGGAATTAAAATGAAAGTAGAACTTGTGATAAGTGTTACAAATCTAATTATCAGTAAGTATGATAACCGTGTGAATCTTTTTCTTAATTTGATAGTATACTTGCGGTGTTTAACACGGCGGTTCATTTATTTCTTGAACTGATTCCAATGACAACGATATGGCTGATTCCGTAAGTATGTATGCATGTGTATGGTGTCGACAAAGATCGCGTGTTCGAGAATTCGGGACTATAGACTGATGTATATCGTTGATGCTGAATCGGTGTCATTCCCCGAAATTTGTCTGTCTGTCTGTCCGTCCGTCCGTCCGTCGGTCGGTCGGTCTGTCCGTTCGTCCGTCCGTCCGTCCGTCCATCCGTTAGCCTGCCTGTCTGTCTGCCTGTATAGCAGTCCGAACATCCATCCATCATTCCTCCACCCATCAATTGTCTATTCTGAAGTCTATCTGTCGGGTCTATCTGCCTGCCTGCCTGCCTGCCTGCCTGTCTGTCTGTCTGTCTGTCTGTCTGTCTGTCTGTCTGTCTGTCTGTCTGTCTGTCTGTCTGTCTGTCTGTCTGTCTGTCTGTCTGTCTGTCTGTCTGTCTGCCTGGGTCGGTCGGTCGGTCGGTCCGTCCGTCCGTTCGTCCGTCCGTCCATCCGTTCGTCCGTCAGCCTGCCTGTCTGTCTGCCTGTATAGCAGTCCGACCATCCATCCATCATTCCTCCACCCATCAATTTTCCATTCTTAAGTCTTTCTGTCGGGTCTATCTGCCTGCCTGCCTGCCTGCCTGCCTGCCTGCCTGTCTGTCTGTCTGTCTGTCTGTCTGTCTGGTTAATTCGCTAGCACACTCCGTATAACATTATTCGGTATGTAGTTTGGTGTACCAGCTGTGAACGGTATACACAACATGACAGAACCGTCACTAAGTACATCCACCGATATAACAAACACCCGGCTCTGATCGCAGTTGGCAAGTCCAAGAACATTATATATCAATTTTACTATGAGAGGCCAATGTTGACTTCTCGTCCTTGACATGGGGGAATATATTACAAGTACACGTGAAGACAGAGTGGGTTCGCCTAATGGCGAGGGACACTGGTAATAGGGAACGTTAATCCATACGCAAAATTCAGTCCAGGCATTAGAAGTAGTAGCACGTGTGTGGACTATTTTTGAGTTCAAAGCGAACACACACACACACACACACACACATGCGCGCTCGCACACACACACACACACACACACACACAAAGAGCACGAGAGGCCAGCAGCGGTAGCGGCTTGACGCTCGCCTGCCGTAACTGAGGTCTTGGGTTCGAACCTCACCAGGGCTGTTTTGAATGCTTAAAATTGACCTCGGCTCCCAGGTCGGCCCAGACTAAAATAGATACCAGATACCTAGCTGCCCATGCTTGCCTTAGACTCGCAAAACAGACCATTGCCTCTTTCCTGTATATTATGTGTGAAGCAATGACTTCGAGCCCATCTCAGCATAGGACAACACTAAGAGCATAATCCATCCGTGGCAATGGTGTTACGGGTGCAGTTCGTAATCTCCCATACCCGCGTTCGAAACACAGCTCTGGGCGATGTAGCAGCAGACTACTCTACGTTGGTGTTCTTGAACAAGATAATACCTACATATGAAGTGGTGTGTAATATTTTCGGGTTGAAGTTTGGATCTCTGCACAAACTTTTTCCATGGGTTATCAATCTCGGGATGTGAAAAACGTCATCAGTGTAGGGTTTTTTGGTGTCCAGAAAATCCTCGAAACATTCTAGTAGAGAAGTGCCGATTGTAGATACAATTGGGGATGGGGCGAGGGCGTCACCTTATTCTGTGACTACTACTACTACTAATACTACTACTACTACTACTACTACTACTACTACTACTACTACTACTACTACTACTACTACTACTACTACTACTACTACTACTACTACTACCTCACCACCTCCTTCTCTTCCTTCTTCATTTACAGGTTTCTGAACTTTAACACACAATGGCACCACGACACTGCTGCACTCAGTCATCTTACATTTTACGTAAATGAATGTTTCTGATATTTGTTCCCCATCTGTTTAAGCGGTCCGCATATTTCTGTTTCTTCATTTGCTTCAGACGGCTTGTATTTCCCGTCAAGAGGTTAATTTCTACACTTCACCTCTGCTGGCGAAAGAAAATACAGTAAATGAAACCTTTCCACCCCCAGACACGTATTAGGTTAAATATCCATCAACGATGAACTGTAATTTTAGTGGCAGACTGTTGTGTTGGCATTCTGACAGCGGTCTTATGCATGTATGCTCGTGCGTGCTGAGGATTTATCGGGACTGCTGTCTGTTCCACTTTTCACATGGGGCAGTGAGGGGCTTTTTGTGTGTGTTATTCACTGATACAGAGACGGAGGATGATGCTGTGACCCTTTGCCGTGAAGTTGGAACCGTGAGTAACGACTAGGGTGTGTGTGTGTGTGTGTGTGTTGTGTACGCACGCGAGTGTGTGTGTGTATATATATATATATATATATATATATATATATATATATATATATATATATATATATGGTTTAAAAGGCAAAATGGCAAAAGGGTTAACGTCATTACACCGGGTTTTACCCCACACGGCGCGGTCTCTTTCCCCAGGGTGGCCTACCGAAAGCTTCGCACAAAGCACGAACACCGTAGCCCCAGCGACGACCCCCAGGGGTCTCGGAGAACATTGCACACGTGAACCGAATATTGTAGCCAGAAATCGAACCCTTACCTTCGGAGCCGGAGACAGGCGACGTAACCATACAACCACGGAGACTCCCGGGTCATATAATGAAGGTACAGACACGTACAGGATCTTTCTCACACCTCTTTGAGGCATGCTGGACATATGGGTAGTTTGCCTTAGTTAGTCGCGATTCCAACTTCACGGAAAAGGGCCGCCCCATTATACACCGTTCCTGTGCCAGTGAATATCACACAACATGCTCCTCACTGTCCCATGTGAAAAGTGGATAGACAGGAGTCTCGACAAGCCAACAGCCCGCACAAGTATACTAAGCATAATGCGGCTGCCAGAATGCCAACACAAAAATCCGCCACGAAAAATACAGCTGGGCGTATGGTGCTGACTCCATGGTTCAACAAGTGAATGAGCTATTTATGGGTGATATGTCTTTATTGTTTGTCCATCAAGAATGATGATGATAATTCATTTCATCCAGTGGGATTGAAAGTATGGAGCCGTGAGTTCTAAGATGGCCTATTTTGGCTCGGAATGTTCTTTGACAATGTGGGCAAAGAATGCTTGACGTTCCAGGAGGAGGATCTCCTGCAGTGGTTTTCTGTCCAGCCTTTTCTTTTTCACAGCTCTTGCAGTCCTGATTGCTTCACAAGTGACTGCACCCTTATGAAATTATGTACGCCACGAATTACGGTCTTTAGCAGCAGTCTACCAGGTGTCAAGATGAATTTCAAAAGTTTTTAGTTAGATTTTCAGAGTGTCTTTAAAGCGTTTCCTCTGGCCGCCCTGGGAGCGTTTACCACAACACAGCTCGCCTAAAAAACTTTGTTTAGGTACCCTGTGATCTGGCATACGAGTTAAGTGACCAGCCCAGCAAATCTGATTCTTCATTATTAGAGTGTGGATATTGGGCATGGACGCTCTTCCTAGAACTTCAGTGCCTGGGATCTTGTGATATGACCAATATTAAGATAGCCGCCTTTACTGTCAAAGACATTTTCTAATATCCCCGTAGACTGTAGACCTGGGAGCCTAGGCGAATGAAGGTATTCGAACACATAACCACCCGCCGGCGGGAAGAAGTGCTAGCCACCGCCCTACGGCCGCTGACTCTAATGTTGATGTGCCCCAACATGTCATTTGCACTTGATGTGTTGTGATAAGTGATCTAGCGACAACTGAAGCCGCTAATGTCTCAACATTTCACTTCTTCTCTGTCCTTGATAATCTCAACAGTTTGGTTGATAAAACCAAAAATTGATTCAGACTGATTACATCGGTGATTGTTTGTAATGCGTCGTAATTTATCTTTCAGGGCGATTTTAGCGGAAACGTGTAAATTGTGCATGACCGAAGTCAATAAACGGAAGTCAGCATCGCAGAAAAGATAAGATAGCTCGATTTTAAACTTCCGGTGTGCTGCTGGCGAGGTAGCGGATTCAACCCCTACACAGGTCAGTTGGACTACTACTACTACTACCACCACATCCTTGACTTGGGGATGTAAATTATAAATACCTCAGAAGTCGGGGTGGGTTCTCCTGATGGCGAGGGACACTGGTAATAGGGCAAGCTTGCCCACAAGCAGTGGGTGTGGACACAGTCCACTCGAGTTGAACGCGAACCACAAAAAATGAGTTTAACAGTACAAAACAAACAAATGTAACAAGCATAGAACACATTTCACATTATAAAATTACTTTCAGTCATCGTGTTTACTGGCATCTTGTCGTCTTGACAGACGATAGTTTTTTTTTTTTTTAAAGTTGCATATCCCTTACAGGACGTTGCAGTCAACACCAGCATTTTTTCAGCTGTTGCTGATGTTCTTAGCAAGATTACGCTCAGTAATTTGCATTGCTTTCTGAGCGACCGGTTTACATACCCCGTAAGTAACCAACGCGACGCGAACCGCTGCCGAATCTCGCTCAGCTATGTTCCTCACGTGGATATACGGGATTACGAAGAAAGTCGTTAACTCCTTCGCCAGTGAGTCCGGCAGACGATAGTTATTATGCTTTAAAACAAAAATGCGTAAAAACCTCAACATAGCACAAAGCCTGGGCTCGATTGTAGAGACCACGTGTTGTCTATGCAGCATGATCAGTTCGTCTGCGTGCGTACTTTACGCCAGTTACTCAATACATCTAGAACATGACAAGCTGCAGAAGCTGCCTGATCAGAAAAGCAATGCTCTAACTGTCCATATTTACTAGTTAAAGTTAGTTGCATATCATTTACAGGACCTCGGAGTCAACCCCAGCAATTTTTGGCTGTTTGTGATCTCTTGGCAAGTTTACGCTCAGTACTTTGCCATTATTTTCTGAACAACCGGCACGCATAACATTTTACAGAAAAACCCAACACAAGGCAGTCTGAAGCCAAATCGCCCGCAGCTGTGTTTCGAACGCGGTATGTGGAATTAAGAACTCCGTCCGTAACTCCTTCAGCACGAAGCCGACAAAGAGCTTACTAGAGCTCCAGTATGTCACAATGTCTGTTATCTGCACAATGACCAAGTCAAATCGTCCGCGACAATATCTTAATTCCGCATATCTCATCTATGTATCATAGAACTGCGTGCTCTGTTTTCTAAACAACATTTTCACTTCACATTCAACTTTGGCGTCATTCGCGAAATGGCTCCCGCCAAGGTGGTGTTTCAGTGGACCAAAAAGGTGGAAATCGCTAGGGTTAATTTTCTTCTGAGTTAATGGAGCCGTATGTGGTCTGGCATTGTCATGAAGAAGCAACACTCCTCTAGTCAGCAGTCCTGGACTTTTTCTTCGAATTGCATCACGAAGCATCGATAGAACCTCACAGTACGATTCAGAATTCACATTGTTCGTGCGTCGAAGTACACTTGTTCCTGCAGTGAGGCGCCGTCGTCATTTGGAGGCGACAGGTTCGATCCCGGTCGGTAACTATTATAGCTTTCAAATTTTAGGTTGTCTAGTGCGTCTTCTAATCTCTATTTCATTCTTCTTCTTCTGTGAGCGCCAAATAATACTATGTGTGACTATTTATGTAATCATCTTAGTGGCCTCAACGGTTCTCCCCATTTATTTCTTGTGTTTACGTTGAGAATCCCAGAACACTGTCAGCATAACCTTCATTGCTGATGGCGTAACCTTGAATTTTTGGACACAAGGTGAAGGAGGATGTTTCCATTGCATTGAAGCACGCTTTTATTCGGGTTGGTAGTCAGCATAAACAGGAAGCATTTCCTTATGAATGTCCTTTGCAGGCAGTCTTTTTGCCCCCCCCCCCCAAAAAAAAAAAAAAAACACGCACGTTTGCTCTTTGTTTGTACACTCCGTAAGATACAGTCGCCATTTTGTTTATGCGCTGCGCATGCACATGAGACACCTAGCGCCACCTGACTAACTGGAATATAAAGTTCGATGTTGCTGTCACCTAATGACACTTGTAGGAAACACCAACTACATTTACCTGCCATCCCACAGAACTGTGTGTCTTAATTATTGACTCGCCCGCGTAGAATTTGGAGCACTATTATCCTCACGGTATTGGCAGAGTTACTGTAACATCTTTCAGTTGCTACAACCCAAGTTTTATTTTCTGGATCAGTTGTCAAAAAGCAAGTGTGTTATAAATCAACTGACATCGATACTGAAACATCCAGCTATACCTATGCCCGCAAAATGACAGATAACAAATAGTATATTCATACCAGCTCTATGCTACCTTTGTTAAACTTGGACATTATCCAAATTACACTTATGCAAAATCAACACCGGGCGAGATGAGATGCTTGCGAAGAGCTGCCAACTTAACTATCTTAGACCGAGTAAGACATGTTATCTGACGTACAATGCGGTAAACATCTTGTGCCATATATATCGAAAGACAGACGAACAAATGGTTTGGCCATGTCGTTAGAATACACACATCAGTTATCAGCACTTGCGTCACAGCAAAGAGAGTCTGATATGGGAGCAAGAGGACGATCAAGATGAAAATGGATTTATATCATAGACGCCGCATCACACGGATTGACACTACCCAGTGCCACCCATCTGGCGCTGAAACGTCAACTATTCCTGCCTACAACGCTTGATGGCAAAAGTGGAAGATGATTATAATGATCATGACGACATAATGTAGCGATCATTTTCTTTATTTGCCGCGTTGTTGCCTTCACTCAGAAATATAACTCCGCTGGAATTGTCGAGGGAACAAATCAAAGACGCATGAAGCTCAAACTGCAAGGTAACGTCACGTGATGTGAAAACATATTTTTATACCCCAGATGTCGTAAAGACAAGACTCGTAGCTCTGAGTAAGATCCATTGCAAGGGTTATTTATTTAGAAGATGGCTCTGCGATTGTATGGAAAGCATAATCTCATATCGGTGACAGGAACAGACATGTAGACAGCAGCATGGAGATGCCGAGTTTATGGCAGACATGCTCCCCAGGGAGCTGATAATAATGTAATAATGACATGTATTGGCATTTATTATTAACTATCCACAATCTGATTTTACGACCTGAACCGCAACTTCAGGGTGTGAAATCTTACAATATCTTGACAGCATGAGAAATAAATGTATAGGTATTTATTGGCACTTGTTGTTTGTCCATCAGGAATGATGATGGCCATTTATTTCATCCAGTGGGGTTGAAAGTATGGAACCGTGAGTTCTAAGATGGCTGATAAGGCCTATTTTGGCTCGAAATGTTCTTTGACAATGTGGGCAATGAATGTTTCACGTTCCAGGAGGAGGATCTCCTGCAGTGGTTCTTATTAACGTCTTTCTCCGTAATCCTGTATATTCTCGTCAGTAATGCAGCTGCGCGAGAATCGGCAGCGGTTCGCGCCGCGCTGGTAACTTACGGGAGTATGTGAGCCGGTCGCTCAGATAGCAATGGCAAACTACTGAGCGTAATCTTGCCTAGTACATCAACAGCAGTTGAAAAATGCTGGTGTTGACTGCAACATCCTGTAAGGGATATGCAACATAAAAAAAAATCTTTTTCACAGCTCTGGCAGTCCTCGTTGCTTCACAAGTGACTGCACCCTTGCGTAATGATGTACGCCACGAATTTCGGACTTTGGCAGCAGTCTCCCAGGTGTCAAGATGAATTCCAAAAGCTTTCAGTGAGATTTTCAGAGTGCCTTTAAAGCGTTTTCTCTGGCCACCTTGGGAGCGTTTACCACAACACAGTTCGCCGTAAAAAAATCGGTTAGGGAGCCTGTGATCTGGCATGCGAGTCAAGTGACCAGCCCAACGAATCTGATTCTTCATTAGTAGAGTGTGGATACTGGGCATGGACGCTCTTTCGAGAACTTCAGTGTCTGGGATCTTGTCTTGCCATTTAATCTTCAATAGCTTTCCAAGGCACACTTTGTGGAAGTGGTTTAATTTCCTAGCACTTCATATTGGCACTTACAGAAGTAAAGAAAGGACGTAGAGATTCCAGGACATGTATTCGGCAAGTATCATCTCTCTTGTTCTGGTGTGGAATAGAACCGTACTGAAACGGACAACAGAACCCTGCCACTAGATGGTATTGAATCTAGATCTCTCTCTCTCAACAATCAGGCGCACTAACGACTATATCACCGTGGCTCCCGTGTATACAGTATAGATCCTAACAGGACACACCACCTTTGTGTCTCACATGGAAACGAAAATTAAGTTTAGACACTTCTGCTTGGTTATCTGTAGTTTGTAAACCCTTATCCAACGCCTTCTCCATTTTTATTTGCCGATGAGTGCAATAAGGCCGGTACAAGCCTTACCCTAGTGCGAGGAAATGCTACCTAAAGACTAAATGTCATGGCAGGGCAGATCAGGCCCTAAGCCTTGGTGGGCAGCTGGTCTAGGATGGAAGCTTCGACAGGCGGACAGTTAGAGCATTGCTTTGCTGATCCGGTAGCTTCTGCAGCTGATTTTGTTCCAGACGTATTGTTGTCACCTTTCCGCTGGAGTAAACTAGACAGACTGAGAGAGGGATCATGCTGGGTGGTCAATACATGGTCTCTAAATTCAGCCCAGGCTTTTTGTTATGGAGAGGTATACTCCATTTTACAAACTATCGTCTGTCAAGACGGCAAGGTGCCAGTCATCTACTCTTTCAGACGGCCCTTTGTTTATGGTGCTGGTCCCGTATTTGTCTATACCAGTCAGCACATGAGTGTCCATAATGAGTGTCAATAATGAATGTCAATAATGGGTGCCATTAATGAGAGTCAATAATAAGTGTCAATAATGTGTGTCAATATGGGTGTCAATAATGTGTGTCAATAATGCGTGTCAATATTGAGTGTCAATAATGAGTGTCAAAAATGAGTGTAAATAATGAGTGTCAATAATGAGTGTCAATAATGGGTGTCAATAATGTGTGTCAATAATGTGTGTCAATAATGAGTGTCAATAATGTGTGTCCATAATGTGTGTCAAAAATGAGTTTCAATAATGGGTGTCAATAATTAATGCCAATAACGAGTGTCAATAAAATGTGTCAGTAATGAGTGTCAATAATGAGTGTCAATAATGAGTGTCAATAATGAGTGTCAATGAGTGTCAATAATGAGTGTCAATAATGAGTGCCAATAATGAGTGCCAATAATGAGTGTCAATATTGGGTGTCAATAATGAGTGTCAATAAAATGTGTCAATAATGAGTGTCAATAATCAATGTCAATAATCAGTGTCAATAATGGGTGCCATTAATGAGAGTCAATAATGAGTGTCAATAATGAGTGCCAATAATGAGTGTCAATAATGAATGTCAATAATGAGTGTCAATAATAGGTGCCATTAATGAGTGTCAATAATGAGTGTCAAAAATGAGTGTCAATAATGTTTGTCAATAATGGGTGTCAATAATGTGTGTCAGTAATGTGTGTCAATAATGAATGTCAAAAATGAGTGTCAATAATGGGTGTCAATAATGAATGTCAATAATGAGTGTCAATAATGGGTGCCATTAATGTGAGTTAATAATAAGTGTCAATAATGAGTGTCAATAATGAGTGTCAATAATGAGTGTCAAAAATGAGTGTCAATAATGTGTGTCAATAATGGGTGTCAATAATGGGTGTCAATAATGTGTGTCAATAATGCGTGTCAATAATGACTGTCAATAATGAGTGTCAAAAATTAGTGTCAATAATGAGTGTCAATAATGAGTGTCAATAATGAGTGTCAATAATGTGTGTCAATAATGAGTGTCAATAATGTGTGTCAATAATGTGTGTCAAAACTGAGTTTCAATAATGGGTGTCAATAATGAATGCCAATAACGAGTATCAATAAAATGTGCCAATAATGAGTGTCAATAATGAGTGTCAATAATGAGTGTCAATAATGCGTGTCAATAATGAGTGTCAATAATGAGTGTCAAAAATGAGTGTCAATAATGTGTGTCAATAATGAATGCCAATAAAGAGTGTCAATAAAATGTGTCAATAATGAGTGTCAATACTGAGTGTCAATAATGAGTGTCAATAATGAGTGTCAATAATGAGTGTCAATAATGAGTGTCAATGAGGAGTGTCAATTATGAGTGTCAATAATGAGTGTCAATTATGAGTGTCAATAATGAATGTCAATAATGAATGTCAATAATTAGTGTCAATAATGAGTGTCAATCATGAGTTTCAATAATGAGTGTCAATAATGAGTGTCAATATGTGTCAATAATGAGTGTCAGTAATGAGTGTCAATAATGAGTGTCAATAATGAGTGTCAATAATGAGTGTCAATAATGAGTGTCAATAATGAGTGTCAATAATGAGTGTCAATATGTGTCAATAATGAGTGTCAGTAATGAGTGTCAATAATGAGTGTCAATAATGAGTGTCCATAATGCACCAGTCGCGTTCACTTCCCAAGGCATTTCCTGGTACCCATTAAGGTTGGGTCGACCTGCGAAAGCAGATTAATTTAACAATCCGTTTGGATAGGTGGTGTGAGCACTCCTGTTTGTTAATTAAACATCGTTTATTCATGTGTTAACTTATTTGCTGGTCTGTTTGTTCTTTAATCTAGAGTCAAGCTAACAATGGCACTTCCATTCATGTTGACTTTGATCAATACTTGTCATAAAGTGTATGGGAGAGATGGTAGTTTGCCATGGAGAGCCAAAAGTGAGGTTTAGATTGCATGGGATATATGTTTCTTTGCAATGACCGCTCCTCAGATGGTTATCTATGTATAGTTTGACATAAGACAGAATATTTGACAGAGAAATTAAAACAAAATAGCGAAAGACAAAAGCTCACAATATTGCCAAAGCATTCAGACATCCTTACATAACGAAGACACGAACAATAAATTGCACGATTTATTGCCTGGCATATTTCGCTTCATCTCGTCAGGTACATACTGCAGAATTCACACATAATAAAGTAGAGTAACTAGATAAGGCCTTCAAGCTGAAATAAACACATGTTCGCACAGTAATTTCAATTGTCCACCACGGTAATTTTAAGCTGACATACATGTATGTATGCTTATCTAGTACTCTACTTTATGTTGTGTGATTCCTGCAGTATGTACCCGATGAGATGCAGCGAAATATTCCAGGCAATAAATCGTGCAATCTATTGTTCGTATTATTGCCTCTGCCAAACTTCTCGAGTGTGCACACTTCTTTGATGGCATCTTCTGTCTGGGCCTAGAGGGTGGACTATGGATCATAAATAAACAGACATATATTGCCTGGAGCTCACAGAAGTTAGAAGAAGGAAGTAGAGACTAGAATACGCACTAGATAACATACAAATTTAAAGCTATAGTTACCGACTGAGATTTGCATCTGTCGCCTCCAAACGACGAGCGTCAGGACCAAATGTACCTCGACGCATGATCAACTAGACACCCCAATATTTCCGCGTTCTTTAAAGAAGACTAGTTTTCTTCCAAATAATAGTATAGTTTCCCATGTTTGACCCCTGTTATGCGGTTACTTTAGCGACTGTTCTATAATGAAAACAACACGCCCTTAACGGTTATCAGCGGCATCCTAATCTTTGATGATTTTGTCCAAGGTTAAGTGCATCTTGCATTCACGATTCAGTTGGACTGCGTAAGATTACGTGCCTTGGCCGATAAATCAATAACAAATTCTGAAGTATTCCTATTTACACACATAATGTGCTAGTCAATATAGAGAGATGCCGAATCTGTTATAAAGCAACGTTACTGAAAACAAATCTTTGAATGGAAAGTGTGTGTGTGTGTGTGTACACACACACACGCGCGCGCGCACACGCACACGCACACATACACACGCACATACGCATACACACATATACGCACGCACCAGCCCACTCGCCCTCACCAACACCCATAAATTCACCCACCCACGGACACACACACCCATCCATTCACCCACGCACGCACGGACGGACACACACACACACACACACACACCACATACCACACACACACACACACACACACACACACACACATATATATATATATATATATATATATATATATATATATATATATATATATATATATATATATATATATATATATCTTCTTCAGCATTCCGAGCCATTGAGGTTCTTTGCTGCAGATACAAGCCGTCTCCATTCGTCTCTCTGGTGGACCGTCTCTTGCCAGTCGTTGATTCCAAGTGCTTGTAGATCTGATGTATTTTATCTCTCCACCGTCTTCTTGGTCTACCTCGGGGTCTACGGTCATTTATTTCTTGAGTGTAAGCGAGTTTTGTTTCCCCATTATCTTCCATTCTTTCTATATGCCCCAGCCATCGCAGTCTATTAGTATTAGCCTTCATGATGCCAGTGATTAGCGGGGACTTGAACAGATCATAAATGTCTTTGTTGCTTCTTCTTTTCCACTCTCCACTTTGTGTATCCCTAATGGGCCCAAAGATATATATATATATATATATATATATATATATATATATATATATATATATATATATATATATATATATATATATATATATATATATATATATATATATCCCAGGTTAGCCTAGCTAATCAGCCATCAGGTACCGATAGGTCTATACACAACATGGAGCAGGCACCTTATACCCACTATGTATCAGGTCGTGGAAGGGAGTCCCCTTAGCAAGTTCAGCTAAACCAAGGGACCTTTTTATGCGCATTGGGTATTTGGTACTGGACTCATATTTGTGTTGACCATTCGACACTGGGTGGATGATGTAGACCAGTGGTTCTCAACTTTTTTTGGCCCATGCACCCCTTCACCATATATTCAGAATGTCAACCCTCGTTTAGTATTTCCTCTCTATAATCCCCCCCCCCCCAAACCCTCACCATCAACCCTACATAGCATACATAAACATGGAAGATAAATTTAATAACACATACAAGAACAAGTCTAGACGTCTACATAAAACGTGATTTGCGAGTCTACTACGTTATAAAACGAATTTCATAAGGGCGAGAAGTACAGAACCGCAAAGAATGAAGGGAAAAACATCATCAAACAATCGGTTCTTGTATTAACGAGATCTTTAAACAATCTTAATTCCCCTCTGGAAACCCTAAAATTTACCCCTGTAGGGGGGTGGGGGTGGGGTGGGGGAGGGGATTCCCCACTGGTTGAGAACCACTGATGTAGACAGTCATTTACCTATACCCAATTCGCCTCGTGGCGAGAAAAGAAGCCTTTACTTACCTATGTACTTTCCGTATGCACAATATGCCGAGAGAGAGAGAGAGAGAGAGAGAGAAAGAGAGAGAGAGAGAGAGAGAGAGAGAGAGAGAGAGAGAGAGAGAGAGGGAGGGAGAGAGAGAGAGAGAGAGAGAGAAACAAAGAGAAAGAGAGATAATGTATGTATAAGTAAATATTTGTTAAGCCTGGTTGTGATTGTGAGTGGGAGTATATGCATGCGAGGGAGTGTGTATTTGTCGGTAATTGTGCGGGTGTATAACTGCGAGTTTGTGTAAATGATATATGAATGTATGTAGGTAGGTATTTGTGTGTGTTTATATATATGTGTGTGTGTGTGTGCGCGCGCGCGCGAGTGCGTATGTGTGTGCGTGCAAGCCTGTCTGTCTCATAATATGGTAATATGTATTGTCTATGTTCACAACATTTGTTTGACAATGTTCTTTCTGTGTGAATATAACATACACAATAGATATTTGATGTACGAAAGATGAGTGGCTGGAATGGCCGAATGTTATACGGGCCTGATTTTCCAGTTTGTGAACTTTTGAAAATATAGTTCGTTCGTTGGTTCGTTCAAAGCGAGGTGGTGGATCCATTGCCGTTTGCTTATGGAAATATAAACCCCGGGGTAGGATAACATCATTATTGAAGAAGCATAGGCTGCTGATGAATGGGGTATAGAAGTGATAAGAAAACTGTTGAATGCTATATATCATCATCATCATCATCATCATCATCATCATCATCATCATCA
>OY992881.1:24944093-24946593 GCA_963921405.1 Cepaea hortensis | reverse complement strand
ACGCAAGCGAGCAAGGTCAAGTGAACAGAGCAAGTGACAAAACACAGACTCAGCTCAGAACACGGACAGAGTTCAATCCCAGACGTTTAATAAAGTAAAGACAGTAGATATTGATGAATGTAACAGCGGAACTGGTAACATAACAGCTACACGATTGTTGGAGATCAGCATGGCCGAATGGATAATAGCGCACGCTCTTTAACTCCCGGTGCGCTGATGTCGTGTCAGTGGGTTCAACCTCTACACCGGTCAGTTGGACTAAAATTGTGACCTCTCGTCCTTGACTTGGGGACGTAAATTACAAGTACATCAGAGGTCGGAGTGGATTCGCCTGATGGTGAGGGACACTGGTAATAGGAAATACGCCACAAAAAAAAAAAAAATCAGCCCAGTGTACTATAAGTAGTACTTCATATAGTATTTACTTAGTACATAGTACTTCAACTACATATACAAGTAGTAGCACTTGTATGGATTACGCTTAAAGTTCAAAGCGAACGAACAAAAATAAAACGTTTGTTGTAGGAGTGTTCAACATACGCAGAACAGAAAGTTAGAATCACCTTCACAAATTTCATTTGAAGTCAAAACATGTCAACAAGCTCAAGCTGGCTGCTGATTTCTTTGGATATAAATTAGTTAATTAGTTAGTGAAAATATCATACTCATTGCACGTCCAGCTATTAGTCCATAAGTGTTGAGATCCCCTCCTCAGTATCTCCCTCAGCGCACAGACACTGACAAAAACCAGTTCTGTGTAAATTACAATTACTTCTAAAATCGCACAAAGGTTCATCTGGTGACGAGGGACACTGGTAATAGGTAAAACTAACACTCACGCAAAAATCAGTCCAGTGCACTCACTAGTAGTAACTACTAGTAAAATTAGCAAGCCTGTAGACTACGCTGGAGTTCAAAGCGAGCAAAAACAAAAGAAGATGTGATATGTTTGGTTAATTCTGTGTAAAAATACCGCCCTCATAGCCCGACAAAGATGGGATACCATTAGTTATGACTCCTTGCCTCGGGATCGTCACCAGGCGTATCCTTGGCGACGACTTCAAGATGTGATAAATGGAAACTCGACCTTCAGCTCGTGATAAGCGACTGCTTTAGGCAATGGTGTCTAGACAAGGTTCGTATTCTGTAACATTACTTCGGTAACCATGGCATTCCGGGATAGGTTCAGGGATAGTAAAGGTGTCATACTGTTGCTAAAGCTGTCGTGAGTAAATTCAAGTTCATGGATTACTCCTGATATTTGATGTCGGTTACCTTTATTCAGCTTCACGTGTTATATTTTCTCCTGATCTTTAGTGTATTTTATTCTAGAGAGCTATTCGCTTAACCCACTATTGTTATCGTAATTCGGTGTTTCCCATTGTTGTTTTGAGTAGCTCTTTCTATCCATATGTGTGATTGGCTATCTTTGCTACAATCAATGCGCCATGTGTGATTGACTATCGTCATATGCACTAATTAATTAACATGTTATTTTATTTATCATTAGCTATCTTCAAATGCATAAATTAACGTGCCATATGTCATTAGCAATCATCAAATGCATAAATAAACGTGTCATGTATGATTGGCTGTCAGCATATGCACAAAAAAGCGTGTCATTCTGATTGGCTACCTTCATGTGCGCAAATGAACATGTCATTATGAATGACTATCTTCATAAGCATAAATAAACTTGTCATAGTGATTAGTTACCTTGATATGCACAAATGTGCCGTCCAATCGATGATGTAGGAGCAGTAAAAGAACGTGTCCATCTGTACACCAAACCCAGTTGTATTTATCAATTTACATGTAGGTGCGAGTTATACCTACATCGACAAAACAGAGACACATTTAAACAACAGGGTGGTCGAACACATACCCAATTGGAATGACAGAATAAGACTGATGGGAACCTGGCCAAGCCTACACACCACAAACCTCCTACGTCATCGAATGGACGCCATATTTTGGAAAATTGTCACGTAATCGATAGGGACAATGAGTTTCGTGTGTTATTTAACACACACACACAATGGTCGCATGTTAAATCTGGCAGAAGCAATCGCCATCCATTTACAGAACCTATCTTTGTGCAAACAGACAGATATGATTGTCCGTTTAGAATTACCGTGGTAGACAATTAAAATTACGGTGTGAACTTGTGAGTTGTATGTTGTATATTTCAGCTTGAAGGATTTATCTAATTACTTTAGTTTATGTTGTGTGATTTCTGCAGTATGTACTTGACGAAATGCGGCGAAATATGCCAGGCAGTTAGTCGTGCAATATATATATATATATATATATATATATATATATATATATATATATATATATATATATATATATATATATATATATATATATATATATATATATATATATATATATATGTTGTTGTTGTTTGTCCATCAAGAATGATGATGACCATTCATTTCATCCAGTGGGGTTGAAAGTATGGAGCCGTGAATTCTAAGATGGCTGATAAGGCCTA
>OY992881.1:24656593-24939093 GCA_963921405.1 Cepaea hortensis | reverse complement strand
ATTTGGGCAGCTATATTCAAGGGGACTTAACATAAGAAAAGTTATTTCAAGGGTCATAACTTTTAATAACATAACTATTATTTTATGTATAGATTGTTGCATTGTTTTCACAGATTTATAAACTCTTTTCTATAGTTATTTACAGGCATATGAGTTATTATATATAGCGATATAATCTTTAAGGCATTTTCATAATAATTATAATAAAAGTAATGCATCTATTTCAATAGTGAAAATTTTCTAACACATCTTTTAACACGCCTGTTAAAATACTGTTAAAATGCGGGGGTTCCCCCCCCCAAAGATTTATAAACTCTTTGTCTATAGTTATTTACAGGCATATGAGTTATAATAAATAATGATATAATCTTTAAGGCATTTTCAAAGTTTTCATAAAAATAATGCATAATGCATAACATTGTAACCCATCTTTTTCTGCTTAAAGAACTTATCAACTGTCATGTCGGTGATTAAAAACAGTTTTCATTAAAAATAATGAATGGTGTGTGGAAGGACATTCTTTTAAGTTACTGTGCGCCAGGAGCTGGGCGAAACCACGCCGGGTCAGATAGATAGACAGACAGACAGATAGTTGGGAACGGGAGCTTATTTGACTACTTATATGAATTAAATAAGATGCTCCCCACCAGGGACTGGGTGAAGCCGGGCCGGGACAGACAGACAAACAGACAGATAGACAGACAAACAGATAGTCGGGAACGGGAGAGCTTATATGACTACGTATATGAATTAAATGAGATGCTCCCCACCAGGGACTGGGTGAAGCCGGGCCGGGACAGACAGACAGACAGATAGACAGACAAACAGATAGTCGGGAACGGGAGAGCTTATATGACTACGTATATGAATTAAATGAGATGCTCCCCACCAGGGACTGGGTGAAGCCGGGCCGGGTCAGCCAGACAGACAGATAGACAGACAGACAGATAGTCGGGAACGGGAGAGCTTATATGACTACTTATATGAATTAAATGAGATGCTCCCCACCAGGGACTGGGTGAAGCCGGGCCGGGTCAGCCAGACAGACAGACATACAGACAGACAAACAAGCAGACAGACAGACTGATAGATAGATAGATCCCATCCAGGGCCTGGGCGAAGCCGGGCCGGGTCAGCTAGTAGTTTATAAAAGAAGAAAATAATACACACAGTTTAGAGAGTAAATGACCCGTTTGTCCGCCGTGAGTCGTATTGGGTATATGGTGCTAGCCCCGTATGTTTATAGACCAATCAGCGCTAGACTGGTGGTATAGCCAACACCACGCTCATCGCCACATCCCCCACAGGACAAGTTACACTATGAAAACATCGGGAGCCGCATAGCAAGTGGCTAGCTGGCTGACAGGCCTGGCGGTCATGGGTGTCTAATTTAAACATTGGCGAATTTTTTTTTTAAAGTGAGTTGGGCTTCCAGGTCAACCTAGCCTAAATTAGGTACCAGGAAATGTCCGGGGAAGTTAAAGCCACCTTCGTGATAATGACCACACCAACCATCCAGTGGCGGTTGGTCTATACAAACGTGCGTCTGGTATCTTATACTCAGTTTGCCAAAGGCGTGTTAATAAGCCCTTAACTTTTTTAATGTGAAGATCCAGGGGGAAACGGCAAGGGGAAGACAAAGAGGTGCATATCTGGATGGTTTAGCCACATGGCGTAATCGGGGATAAGCCAGACTTGATGCAAGACTGGTGACCGTACTAGATGTCGAACTATGATCCCTGACGCGTATTGGCATGTTGATGGTGGTAGAGAAGATAAAGATGATTGTGAATGTTGTGGGTATTTTGATGATGGTGATGATAATGGTGATGGTGGTATTTTAAGGGACTTTTTAATGGTGGTGATGGTGGTGATGATGGTGATATTCATGATGATGGTGATGGTTGTGATTGATGATGAAGATAATGATGGTAATGTTGGCGGCGGTAGTGATGATGATGATGATGGTGATGGTGGTAAATGTGGTGGTGACGATGATGCTGGTGATGGTTGTGGTGAGATTGATTATGATAATGATGGCGATATTTGGGGTAATGTTGACGATAATGATGGCGATGGCAATGATAGTGGTGATGATGGCAATGGCGAAGATGATGATGGCAATGGCGATGATGTTGGCAATGATGATGATAATGCAATTGTGATGACGATGATGATGATGATGGCTACGGGGGGTTGTTGATGATGTTAATTTTGGTGGTGACGATGTTGATGATGCTGATGCTGATGATGGCAGTGGTGGTGGTAATGATGATGGCAGTGGTGGTGGTAATGATGATGGCAGTGGTGGTGGTAATGATGATGGCAGTGGTGGTGGTAATGGTGATGAGCATGATGGCGCGAATGGTGATGATGGCGCGAACGGTGATGATGGCGTGAATGGTGATGATGGCGCGAATGGTGATGATGGCGCGAATGGTGATGATGGCGCGAATGGTGATGATGGCGCGAATGGTGATGATGGCGCGAATGGTGATGATGGCGCGAATGGTGATGATGGCACGAATGGTGATGATGGCGCGAATGGCACGAATGGCGCGAATGGCGATAATGGCGATGATTGCGATGATGGCGAGGAGGAGGAGGAGGAGGAGGAGGATGATGATGATGATGATGATGATGTTGATGATGATGATGATGATGATGATGATGATGATGATGATGATGATGATGATGATGATGATGATGATGATGATGATGATGATGATGATGAGTAAAAGTGACAATCGCGACAATGAGAAAAGCCGAGAAAAGTCGAGGTAGAGGATGACAGGCTGGAAGACTCCAAAGAGTGACATGAAAATATCATTATCATGCACTGGGGAAACGGATGGTCCTCTGAAAGTCATGGCCGTTTGCATTGTGCGGCAAGGCACAAGAGAAGACATACAACTCCCACTGTTGAGAACATGCTGAGAACCACTGATGTAGCATGGCTTCCAAAATTGAGTACACATTAACGTGTGATGTCATGCCATGTTTGCCGGTGAATTCTGTTACAACATTCGGCCACAGAAAGTAAAATTACTTGTCCCCCATGCGTCTGTTGAAATCGATACGGTATCGCTGCATTATTGTATCCGTGTAAAAATCATCTGTAATGTTCCACACTGTTTCTGAATCAGGACAATAATCGTGTACTATTTTGAGTGCACGCCGTACATCACTGGAAACCGATTCTTGGACAGTCTAATCATTATAGATATTAGAAGCTGGTGCCAAACATAATGGGGAAATAGTAAATACAGAAGTAAACGATCTTCTTGCACACCTTAAGTACAGAAATAAACGACAATCTTGCATACCTTAAAAAACAGAAAAAAAAACGACCTTCTTGCACACCTTAAGTACAGAGGTAAACGACCTTCTTGCACAACTTAAGTACAGAAGTAAACGACCTTCTTGAATATCTTAAATACAGAAGTAAACGACCTTCTTGCAAACCTTAAGTACAGAAGTAGACTACCTTCTCGCACAACTTAAGAAACAAATAAACGACCTTCTTGCACACCTTAAGAAATAGAAATAAACGACCTCCTTGCACACCTGAAGAAACAGAAATAAACGACCTTCCTGCACACCAAGTACAGAAGTAAACGACCTTCTTGTACAACTGAAGAAACAGACATAAACGACCTTTTTGCACACCTTAAGAAATAGAAATAAACGACCTCCTTGCACACCTTAAGTACAGTAGTAAACGACCTTCTTGCACAACTTAAGTACAGTAGTAAACGACCTTCTTGCACAACTTAAGTACAGAAGTAAACGACCTTCTTGCACACCTTAAGTACAGAAGTAAACGACCTTCTTGCACACCATAAGTACAGAAGTAAACGACCTTCTTGCTCACATTAAGAAACATAAATAAACGGCCTTCCTGCACACCTTAAGTACAGAAGTAAACGACCTTCTTGCACACCTTAAGTACAGAAGTAAACGACCTTCTTGCACACCTTAAGTACAGACGTAAACGACCTTCTTGCAAACCTTAAGAAACAGAAATAAACGGCCATCTTGCACACCTTAAGAAACAGAAATAAATGACTTTCCTGCAAACCTTAAGAAACAGAAGTAGGCGACCATCTTGCACATCTTAAGTACAGAAGTAAACGACCTTCTTGCACACCTTAATAAATAGAAATAAACGACCTTCTTGCACACCTTAAGTACAGAAATAAACGACCACTCTGCACACCTTAAAAAACAAAAATAAACGACCTTCTTGCAAACCTTAAGTACAGAAATAAACAACCACCGTGCACACCTTAAAAAACAAAAATAATCGACCTTCTTGCATACCTTATGTACAGAAATCAACGTGCACACATTAAGAAACAAAAATAAACGACATTCTTGCAAACCTTAAGTACAGAAATAAACGACCATCGTGCACACCTTAAGAGACATAAATAAACGACCTTCTTGCATACCTTAAGGCGTATAGCGTATTTGCATAGAGCAAAGGGTAGTCCAGGAGTGGTGTGGTCAATATAACACCGGTCACCGTCATTTCCCAAGACATTTCCTGCTACCCATGTTATGCTGTGTCGACCAGTACTCTCTTGTATGATTGCAAACACCGGACACTTCACGGCCAATTTGCAACAAAGAATTCAGGCTTTCAAATACAAATGCTGAGACAACGTAGATGCATTTAGTATTATCATCATTATCACCATATATCAGGCCCTATGAACAGATAATGAACATTACCCACGTCGCTGAACTTGCCTGTTCCGAGTTGGATGTAAATTGTGTGCTGACGAAGTCTGTCTGGCAGCAACGTCCATTCTGTCACTTAAAGTTGCGTTCTTGTAAAGCTGAGCAATTCCACTTTACTATTTGTTGATTTACTCACTGGTTGTAAATGAGTTGTTTATGGTGTCTTCCATTCCTTGTTGATCTGATTGTTTAAGTATATACGATACTTCAAGGTTGAGCAATCAAAACATGAAGCATCAGATCGACAGAAGTGGTTTTCTGCCATTCCGTGATTGCCTCGTCCCAGTTATCTTCTAACATTCTAGTCATAGAAGTGAAAGGAGAGTGGGGATCGACCTTGGATTGTCCCTCCCAAGCATCTTTTCCATTTATAATTCTTTTCTCTATCTTATGTTCCTTTCTTCTACGGTGTCAAACAGTGCCAGAGTCTATTGTGTGTGACGTTTTATCAACCCAGACGTGTACACTAGAATCTATCAATAAATCATATTTACCTAAAGTGGTAAATCCACAGATATTGATCGGCACACATAGTAGTAAAGTAAAGAAGTAGCCTATAAACACCAGAGAATTTACTACTCATGATATTACTATGGCATCCCGTCTCCCCAACGTTGTTTTACTACTCATGTTATTTCTATGGCATCCCGATCTCCTCAATGATGTTGTTTTACAACTCGTGTTATTTCTATGGCATCCCGATCTCCTCAAGGATGTTGTTTTACTACTCATGTTATTTCTATGGCATCTCGGTCTCCCCAACCATGGATATGGTTAATTCTTTATACAAAGAAGCAACCCTTGCACAAATGCAAATCGGACACATCGACCTTATCGATGCATTACTGGGTATGACGCACTACCCTCCAAATAGGAGCTAAGAAGAAGCAGAAGAAAATTAAGAATAACGGACTGGTGAGTTTAATCAGTGGTTCCCAAAGTGGGTGCCACAGCACCCTTAAGACTCTTAACAGGTTTACTAAATGATACGGTTGTCATTCTGCATTAGAAGTACTACCAAGAAATGCCTATAAGTCTATGTATGTGCATGTGCACGGTCTTTAGAGCTGGCATCACTCAGCCAGGGGTGTGACAATTATACACAGCTTGGGAATCACATAACTAAGCACATTGTTGACGTGGAGACTTGTTGAATATTTTATCATCATGCACGGTTCTCTGCGTTTGGATTATTCAATTGAAAGCAATTACATTTAACGCTTCTTTAACTATTCAAGCTATATGTCTGACTAAATGTATAGTGTGGAGACATCCTGCAGGGATAATCCTGTTCCACATCTCGCCATCTCCAATGGAATGTATTACTGCCCATGTTGATATTCTAACTGCGTATTTGGTACACCTTTTAACATTTCCATTAGTATTGGGACTCTTAGCTGGCTGTTGAAGATTGTGACACACCACGTATGGGAATGTGCCGAGTCCTGTAATGTCGGTTCTTGATTCAACTGAACTCAACTTTTAAAAATATAAAATAGGTGTAGTTAGGCTTTGAAAACTGGAAACTTAATGCTACTTTCTTTGTGCTTGATTGCTTGCTTGCGTTCGCTGGCTGTGAACTCCAGCATGAAGTCCTGTATGTCGGATGAAGGCATCCTGCTGTGCAACATCAGTGTTATGTCATACCGGACTGAGGTTTGCGTGAGTATCCGTTGTACCATGTCTGGCTTATTGGTGTGCAGACTGGTGGTTCCTCGCCGTGCAGGCAGATAATCTCCGACTTCGGAGGAATCAGCGATCCTACTACATTAGCCAGGACCCCTAAGGCACCTGTTACCCAGGACGCACGACTAGGACGTGTTAGTAGGTCTTGGCCAGTATAGAACCTGGTCCTGGTGCCTTGGAAACACCTCTGCGTCCCAACTTTCTTTGTTTCTCTTCTTATTATTATTATTATTCTTTGTTCACCTCTATCAACATCTTGAATCATACACACAGGCACTCGCTACTTCATCCACACCCAAATAAACATCCGTTGTGTGGATGGTATATCATGTCTTTAATTCAGACGGACCAGAAATAGTTACATACATTAACCAGGCGATGACTGCCTGAACAAATATACATTTGTAGCCTTCATTACAATACTTATGCACAATCACTTATTCAACCTCCACACTCGTTATCTCTAACTGGCGCCCTAGGAAACTAAACAGTTGTGCTCGGAAATACACAAGTGTCCTCTCTAGAAAGCTGTCGTGTCCTGTCTGACTGTTTTCAGCCGGCTGGCTAGCCTTGCCGTCCTAAATCCCGTGCGGTCAGTAAAACCCCGTGCTATTGTACCTGTCTCGTAGTACAGCAGTCTGTCCGTGTTAACCTGGGTTATACTAACGTCTAGTCTGTTCAGGGTGGTATCCCGTGAACTAGCGTCCCCTCCCCTCCTCGGGGTTGGTCCTGGCGTTGTCCTGGTTATGACACGTCCGTGTCCCCACCTAAGTCCTGTCTTATGACTGTTCTAAGTCCTAGCTTGTGTTCTATCTCTACTCTATCTACTCCCCTGTAGAGTCCTAATCTATGTCCTATCTGTCATTACCTCTATTCTGTCCCTTGTCCTATCTATGACCTCCTCAACATCTTGACAACCTCAGATGCCAGTATGAATGAATACAAAGAAAGCAGCAGTCAACTCCAGCTTGTTGCCATTTCCTAAGTTTGTCCTCAGATGGAGCGGGTGTACGCCAAAACAGTTTTCTTTGTTGGAAACTCCTGAAACAAATGTGTAGCTGTCATGTGACTAATCCCACAGTTACATTCATCAGTATTCCTTATCTTCAGTGTTATAAACTGTAGTATAGTGTATTTACCTTTGGTCGCCTCCATATAAAAATCCATATCTCAGTAACCAACTCAGGGACAATGATGCGATTTAGCATATAACCTTATTATTATGTCCATCCCAAAAAAATATGTGTTGTTCTGGAGATGGTACAACAGATTTCAATGGTTGTTTATATGCGGTATATAATTTACGGGTCAGAGATGAAGTGCATATTATTAAATGCATTACATCTTCACCCTGAAAATCAGCGTTCAATATTGAATATTCTCCGTGGTGCACGGGAATTTCCTTATGGCAAGAACGCCACGCAGTTTAAATGGGAGTGTTCAGAGGTGTCGTCAATAATGTGGGTGCTTTCATGAAACGTGATTATATAAATAAATATTACCATTAATCTATAACATTTGAATGTGTGAATATTGTTTAATGGGATTGAATATGAAATGTTGTACACTTCAAAGCATCACTATGAAGTTGTACACATATTTTTGTCAAGAAGCTGATCGCAGGAAACTGTTTCATACTATTACAAATCCCGGAAAAAAATAAAAAATAAAAAAAACAGTGCATGCATTGCGTTTGAGTAAACGGTCATTTCGTCGACGGGTGCAAGAATCTGGAATGAAACCACCACGCAATAAGCAAACGGTAGGTAGAAGGGTAATTGTAGACAGCTTTGACAAGGATGTAATAAGGCGAGCTATTATAAAAATGCTAGATGCCATAGAAACAGTGACTGTAAGATAACGTAGGGATTGGTTGAGAAAGAACAACGACACAGAGCAATCCAAAACAACTTTGTGGAAAATTATAAGGAGATTAGGCTTAACTTTTAGAAAGTACAGGGGAGGTAGAAATAGCCATTGCGAGCAACCGCATTTAGGAGCCATGAGAAGTAGATACCTATGTGAAATAAGGGAAATGCGCAAAGAAAATTATGACATAGTGTATTTGGATGAAACCTGGATCAATGCGCACCACACAAGTGAAAATGAATGGCAATCAGTGGATGGGAAGATAAAGCGATATGTGCCCGGTAGTAAAGGACAGCGTTTGGTCATAGCCCATGCTGGTAGTACTCATAATGGCTTACTACAGAATGCTGGACTCGTGTTCGTATCAAAGCATACAGACAATAGGGATTATCATAATGAGATGAATGGTAATGTAGTTAGAGATTGGCTAGAGAATACAGTGCTTCCATCCCTTGATAGACCGTCTTGTCTAATCATGGACAATGCATCATATCACAATATTGTTGCTCAAGAAGACAAATACCTACGGCATCGAGCACAAAAGAAGTAATAAAGATACGGCTCCGAAAGGGAAATATACCATTTCCAGAAACATATTTCAAGCTACAGTTGTTGTCCCTTGTAAAGCAGGCGCAAAAAAGCAAGAAATATCAAATCGACAAGTTGATAGAAGAGTATGGTCATAAATGCTTGAGACTTCTGCCGTACCATTCTCATTTAAACCCTATAGAACTTGTGTGGGCTAAAATTAAAGGACAGGCGGCAGCTGACAATACTACATTCAAATTATCTGACGTCAAGATACTAACCCAGTCCACGTTATTAAATATTGATAAAAGTTAGTGGAAAAAATGTGAGGACCATGTATTGAAAGATAAAGATGACTATTGAAGAAAGGATTGATTGAATTTTATGCAACCGAGAGCAGTCATTAACCTACTGGGATCGTTCGACAAAGATTAAGGTATTGGCAGAACGCAGACATTAATCCACATGCACACTTACTGGGATATTTTGCTCCAACTATTAAGAAGAAGAATTGCAGGCCCTAAACATTACAGACCGGCTTCGTGGCTTAGAGGTTATGACTTTTCTCCGTAATCTCGTATACTCTCGTCGGTAACGTGATGACGGTGAGAATCAGCAGTGGTTCGAATCGCATCGGTAACTTAGGGGTATGTGAGCCGGCCGCTCAGAAAGCAATGGCAAACTACTGAGCGTAATCTTGGCAAGAGATCAACATACAGCTGAAAGATGCTGGTGTTGACAGCGATGTCCTGTAAAGGATATGAAAAAAAAAATAATTACAGCATAGGCACAATGTCAATGGCAACGGTTTGTATTCCACAGTGTTGAATTTTTAGTCCCGCAAGCCTTCATCAGTGACAAACAACCGGCCGGCATTGAAAAAAAAACAAAACAACAACAACAAAACAACAACACTAAAGGCATTGAATACCAACAGGAGAATAATATAGAGGTAGGGACTGACATATTGTGGCATACCAAGAAACGTGAGAACAAACACTTTGTCAAATTAGGGGACAACACACGAACATACGAATCAATCTATAGACTTCAATGAAAAAAGGACCAACATCTTGGTCGTTAAGAAGGAAGCCCATTCCAGAGACATTCACAGCTATATTCGTCGTGCATAACAGGTAATAATCATGTACCGTCTCTGAACAATAAACAGCAGAGTAGACAATCTTTCACGAAGATTCAAAACGGTTCTGTCACCAATGTGCACGTGTGAACAACTACACAGACAGCTAAACAGATCCTTAAAAATTGACACATGCAGACTAAATTGCTGTATCATCTATGGTCACTCCATACGCACATTAACGCACAGCTGTTTGGAAGCCATCACGAACTCCATATAAAAAGCTAAATGCATTCTAGTATCATGAATCCATGTGTACACATTATTAACCAGAAGCTGAAGAAACAAGAAGGAAATTAAATATAAGGTAAGAAATATAGTCCTTCTACTTTCCTGTCCAATTCCATTTCGGTTCCACATTATTTACCTCATGCCTATGTAAATTCTGTCTTTACTTATATTACATACACATTGCACCCACTCTCATAAGAATCTGGATACGCCTTGTGTCATCACCCGAATTTAGGTGCGTTACTGTAAAACAAGTTTGTTAGCGTAAATTCACTAGTTTCTCTCCAACTAGGAATTCACTAGTTTCTCTCCAAAACATCAAAGAAATGTCGCCACTTTCCATGATTTAAGTTGCCTTTGGACCTATCAAAGGCATATTCCTTGGGTGGGGGTAAATATACGACGGCAAGAAAAATTTCAGTTTTCAAAATAATTGATCGTGAATGAAGGCATTCATGTCTGAACAGCCTGTTGAATCCTGTGCGAAGTCTGAAGACTGTAACTTGGTCTTTTCGGTTGAGTTGGTAATATTCATAATCTTTCTGGCAGCTTTGGTGCTGGAATTTCTACTTAATTCTGTACGTGCTTCTTATAAATCTCTTGGCCTCATCATAAGTTATATCTATATCAGGCTGAAGTAGTCTTCCACCTATCTTAGCTAATCTATCGGCCTATTCATTTCCAGGCATGATTCAATGTGAAGGTCCATAGCAGTTAGTGGAGAAGGTGGGGGAACAGATTGAGAACCCGCATGTGGAAAGGATACGATTGCGGGGGATTGGCAGGGGTTCTGGTAGAATCTCAAAACTGAGAGGGAAGACCAGGAGAACTTTCAATCAGATAGCGGTGGGAACGATTAGTAGTGCGATTCTTCGCTGACTGTTGAACGAGGGGCAAAGCGTTTATGGGAATGTCCTGAGTGCAGTGATGTCGGTTCTTAGCTAACTCAACTCAACACTACTCAATTACAGGACGTCGCAGTCAACACCAGCATTTTTGGCTGTTTGTGATTTCTTGGCAAGTTTACGTTCAGTAGTTTGCCATTGCTTTCTGAACGACCAGTACTGATACCATTGTATAAAAACAAACGCAAGTCAGTCTGCTGCCAAATCGCCCGCAGCTATGTTTGGAACGCGGTATGCGGGATAACAAATTGCATTTGTAACTCCTTCTCCTGAGAGACGTTGTACCGACACTTGTGGATTTCTGGCATAATTTATTTTATTTATAACCAGGGAAATGTGAGTATGTGGAGATAGTTTCTAGCTAACATGGAACGATCATGTTATACAATTTCTACAATGATTATCACAGTTTACAAACAAACTATCCTTGCACTATTCGATATTTCATCTGAAGTTATTTTTTCACATCATTTAATTATTTTTATTTTCCTTAAATTCCTAATAGCGTCGAACTGTTATTTCTATATGTTTTTTCAAGTCTTGGTTGGCTTCTAAACTATTCACTAGTTAGTTGCTTAGTTTTCTTTGGCCTTCTGGATAGCGCTCCAGTCTGGCTTCACCCGTTTTCACTTGAACCTACTATAAGGAAGTAGGTAGGTAGGTAGGTAGAAAAGTAAGTAATTAAGCAAGCAAGTTGGTCGGTTGGTATGTAGGTAAATAAGTTGGTTGGTAGGTAGGTATGTCGGCAGGCAAGCAAGTAGGTAGGTAAATAGGTAAGTAAAAATGTAAGTAGTTAGTTAAGTAGGTAGGTAAGTAAGTAGTTAGTTAAGTAGGTAGGTAAGAAAGTGGTTAGATAGGTAGGTAAATAGGTAGGAGGTAAATAAATAGGTAGGTAGATAGGCATGTATGTAGGTAGGTAAATAAGTAAGTAAGTAAGTAGATAGGTAGGTAGGTAGGTAAGAAAGTAGGTAGGTGGGTAAGTAGGTAAGTAGGTAGGTAGGTAGGTAAGAAAGTAGGTAGGTGGGTAAGTAGGTAGGTAAGTAAGTAGGTAGGTAGGTAGGTAAGTAAGTAAGTAGGTAGGTAGGTAAGTAAGTAGGTAGGTAGGTAGGTAAGCAGGTAGATAGGTAAATAGATAAGTAATTAGGATTAGGTAAGAAGATAGATGGGAAGGTAGGTAGGTAGGTAGGTAAATAGGTAGGTATGTAAGTAGGTAGGTATGTAGGTAGGCATGTAGGTAGGTAGGTAGGTAACCAATTAAGTAGGTATTAGGTAGGTAGGTGGATAAGAAACTAGATAGGTAGATAGGTAAGAAAGTGGGTAGGTAGGTAGGTAAGTCGTTAAAATGTCGACAGGTTCGACTTCATTGCAACGAGTTTTTATCCCATATGACTCAGTCTCTTTCCGCAGCGCGGAAAGCGTCGCACAAAACAAATACTCCGTAACTCCAGCGACGACCCTCAGGAGTCTCCGAAAATTTGCACTCGTGAACTGAAGGACTGTGAATATTTGTTGTTTGTTGTTTACCGAGGATAATAATTAGATTCATCGTTCAAGCTGAAATATACACATATTCACATGATCTATCTGCACAAGCCAATTTTGTGCAAACAGAAAGACATGATAGTCAGTTTAAAATTACCATGGTAGACAACTGACATTACTGTGTGAATATGTGTATATTTGAGCTTGAACGATGATTCTAATTATTTTTCTCTACGTTGTGTGACATCTGCAGTAAGTACCTGAGGAGATGCAGCGAAATGTGCCAGGCAATAAATCGTACTATATATGGTTTGTGTCTTCGTTATTCAAACTTCCCAATACATTTCCTATAACCCATTTTATACTAGGTTGTTTTACTATAGGGCGAAACTATCTGATGTGTGTGTGTGTGTGTGTGTGTGTGCGCGCGCGCGTGCGTGCGTGCGTGTGTGTGTATGTGTGGCAGTCTCAACCTATATATTAAATATTGATCATTAAAGCCTGTTGTTTATCCCCGGTAAACAACAAGCAACAAATATTCACTGTTTTACTAGAGAATTATTCATGTATCTGGGTGAGATTGTTTCATGACACTCCACAATCGTCACCGGATGATAGACATTCATTTGCATATTGCCTTGGTGATACCTGAGTTGGCTGGCTGTTGCATGAATTAGTTTCCAATTGATGGTAGTTACTCTGTCGAATGTAAGAGAATCTGCAGTTAATTGTCCTGGAATCAGTCTGTCCATTGGTGCGCGAACATTAACTCATGTTTTGAACATGAGGAGCATAGGTAAAGTTCAGTGTCCGCAGCAGAAGTTGTTATATTAGTCTTGTCTACATTCTTTCAATTTACGTACCCACTGCCCGTTAAAATGATAGGGTTAAATATCTACTTAAATACATGCATGTCGAAGTCGGATATAATGATGGATGATTTAGTTTAGTTAGTTGCATAGCCTTTACAGTACGTTGCAGTTAACCCCAACATGTTTTGGTTGTTTGAGATTTCATGGCAAGTTTACGTCCAGTAGTTTGCCATTGCCATTGCTGGATTAGACAATTGCAAACATATGTGTAGCGTGCACGGATGCAAATGGAAATACGAAGTGTAAGATATACCGTGTCTCAATTCAAATAACGAAGGATATTATAGCAATGTGTGTCATGTTCTACAAAACATCAATAGTGAAAAGACAGAACGCGGGATTTTCCCAGAAAGACACAAGCAGCCATATTCAGGAATTTCAACTTGAACAAACCCCTAACGACTCGAAATATAACAGATCACTTCGACAATAATTGAACAAAGTCAAGACCGTTATTTCAGTGACGGATGACAAATACAAAGAATATTAATCACTATTTTAAGATAGTACGTAATGACAAACTTAATAATGGACAGTAAACTGATGCACTGTTTTTGTAATTGTAATCAGAACACTCTAAACATGCTGGGGAAAGCCAAGGAGAAGCTGCTGGCACATCTACTGCTGGTTCAGGGTGGTACCATTCTACTCTCAGTCATTCTCTCGGCCATGGTGTTCTTCCCATTGGGCACCATCACATCAAACCTGGGCGGACAGTGCTTGCTGTTTTCTAAACTTTACCTTACCGTCAGGTAAGTTGTCAAAAGTACCTTCAGGTTGCGTATATAAGTGTTGTATTGCATTCTGCTGCTTACAAAGAACCATCGGGATGTGTCTATAATTAAAGGCCAGGAAACACATTGAGCAGCATAACAGTTGTAATTCTTTCTTTCTGTACCTTATATGATGCCATGTTCGTAATTACTAAATTACTTCTGTGTGCTCTCCACCAACAAGAGGTAGAGGGGCGCAAACCATTCAGCCACCACGGCTCCTTCTGTTCTACAACGATCAAAACATTTATTGTTCAATTTGTTTGTTTGTTTTTTGTTTGTTTGTTTTGGCACTTTCACGCTTTGAACTCAAGCGTAGGCCAAACACACTATTTTATAGTAGTGATGGACTGAATTTTGCGTGTGGATTCGCTTTTCTTATTAACAGTGTCCCTCGCCCTCAGGCGAACCCACTCCGACTTCAAAGGTACTTGTAATTTACGTCCCCAAGTCAAGGACGACAGGTCAACATTTAATTCAGGTGTCCGGTGTAGAGGTTGAACCGCTTACCTCGGCATCAACACAACGGATGTTTAAGAACACGCGTTCTTACCCATTCGGCCATGCGGACCTGCGTTCTTGTACAACACTCAACTGTTCCCGATAGTATGGATTACCGCACACATTTTCTTCAGAAATATAAAAAAAAAAAAAAAACATCTCCCGAAACAGGAACCTGCAATCGTTCAATGATGTGATGAGGTCATCACATGTTGTAGGTACGGAGATATGTGTGGCCAGTCTCTCCCTCACTCGGTGAGACACGAACACAGGTATCGAACCCTGGTCCTACCGCACTCGTGACGTTATCAGCGTAGTTCCCTATCAACTCAGCTAACGCGCTCGCGTCATTCAAATAAACGCAGTGGGGATGGGAGTTGTGAGAGAAGTCCAGGGTTATCAGTGAGCTGATCTCATTAGCCATCGCGGTCGTCAAGAAGGACATTGTCATATGCCGACGATATGTTAGTGTATCACCAGGGTAAGGATAGAGATCGGGTTGCTGTGGAACTACAAACTGAACTCAATCGCATAAGGATTTGGTGTGTGGAATCTGGGGCGATGGTCAACCCAACGAAGGCAGCAGTGACATGGTTTTCTTTGAATAACCATATTGTCAACACTCCAATACCAACTGTAAATTTGTGTTCAGAGACTAAAAAGAACGCAGGCAATGAATTACCTGGGGATACGTTTTGATCGAAGCCTTGTTTGTAAAGAGCACATAGACCAGGTGATAACAAAGGCCAGGCGAAGTTTGGTTTGCAATACGGGTAATAGCGGCGGCAAACTGAGCAGCGCCATCTATGTCTACTTTACGAGGGTCTGGTCCTTTCTGTTTTGGAGTATGCGATGGCGATCCTGACTCTCAGCCGTAAGCAGATAGAAAGGATGGAAAGGATACAGAACGAAGCCATGCGTATTATTATTGGATGTACAAGAGATATAGCATGTAGGGCGATGCGCTACCTTCTTGATTTTCTAACCATGAGGGACAGAATACAAATTTGCCGAGCACGTGCCTACCTCAGAGTCAATGCAAACACAGAACATCCACTGCATAGTGGAATTAAGAAGATAAAGGGCAGCAGGTTAAAAAGAGGAAAGTCATGGATGGGTCAAGCCGAAGACATTCTTCAACAGGTGTGTTCACTTGAGGATTTAGAACCTAGAGAGGAGTGGGTACAAGTGTCAACAGAGTTCTGTACGTCCTTTTATGTTTGCATCCAACTAGACAGAAAATGCAGACAAGAAAATCCAGCTGCTGTGGAGGTATAGGCTTTGAACTTCGAGAATGCTTTAGAAGGTGATGCTGTCATTTACACCTGTGAGGTTTTTTGTGGGTTTATAGATAATTACAGAAGCTCCAATGAGTGAAGTTCTATAAAGTATATCTCTTTATAAAAGATACAGGTTAGTAACAGCAAGTTTCGTCTAGAGGCGTAAGTATTTATTCTCGCAGAACCTTATAGAGAAACCATTTAGAATTTGGCTAATCGAGTACCCCCACTGTGAGAAATTAGACCCAAGTTTAAGTTCAACACAGAATTATTATTAGATGATTTCTCTTCTAGGTTATATAGAGATCTTGGCCGTTAGCCACAGCAACAAATGAAAAGCAGTTCTCTCATCTATCTTGTTAACTGTGCTCTGGTCGCCAACCTCATTTTGATCTCTTTAATATCATCACAAGTGACACAAGACACTTGGACAAATGACCACATTGACAAATGAACCATTGTAGTGAACATAAACAACAACAACTATACTTTACACCGGTTGAACAGACATCAACATGAGAAGATCTTGACAACAGTTGGACACACATTCACAAGGAATGATCACACCAACAGATTTGACAAGTCATACATCATGGAAGATACTTGACAACATCTACACAGGACTTCCACATTATCAGTAACCAACACCCACAGTAGAGTAAACAGTCACCATGAAGATGCTTGACAACAGTTGGACAATTCATTCACAACAGTGTACAAGACAACCACAGAGACATGTATCTTAAAACTGTTCTCTTACTATCATAATTTTATTAATGTCTTATGGGGTCAAGTGAAGACTCAGGCTTCATATTTTGCCAACAATTTACATTTCAAAATTTGGTAATATGCAATATAGTGACAATGATTATGAAAAAACCCAAATACATCACCCAATATCCCAACAGAGCATCAATTTAAAACAAACCCTCCTCCTTCTCATCTCTACTCCATAAAGTTATCCTACACCACACTCAATTCATGCATATATCATTCCTTCAACCGTCAATGAGGGAAACACATGATAAACTCATAGTCTGGGGCAAGCATAGGGACACTCTGCTCCACTGATCTGTGCACATCCTGTTATCACCTATGAAGGGTGTTGGGAAAGTCTCAGGTTGCAGTTTTCCCCATGATGTTTTCCCAGGTAAGGCTATTTATTCCCTGCTGTGACAAGTCTAAGAAACTGACAATCATGTCATTTCCATGGTGAGTAGATTTTTCACCAAGTCGACAAGTCCTACACCTCCAGTAGATGAAGATCTAAAAACCAATATGTCCCAGCATTTCTTCCCTGCCAGTCTATCTCCCACAAAGGTTTCTGATGGTACTGAAATCACACCACTTAATCATTAATCCATTTGTGACTTTGCTCTATGTATTATCCTTCTTCACCATGATGATTTCAACTAGTAATAAGCTGGAATACTCCTCAAGATGTGGTTTTGAGGAGAAATATGGTAAGCTCCAATCAATCAATCAATCATGTGCCATGCCGGAAAGCGTGGGCGGTCATGATTCGCCATTTCACTCGATCACCAGAGTCGTGGATCAGCTCAGTGTTCCTGTCTCGTCCATGCCATGTGGCCAAGCCATCCAGGTATTTTCCTCTCGGTCTTCCTCTTGGTCTGTTCCCCTCGATCTTGCCAGCTGTCACCAAGTTCTCCAGTTCATTTCTTCTCATAACATGTCCAAAAAATTTTGACTGTCTACGTCTAATTTCTCTAATCAATCTACGATTTTCATTTGTCTCTTGTAGTACTTGGTCATTGGTTTTTCTATCTGTCCATGGTATTCTTTGCATTTTCCTCAGAAACCACATTTCTGCAGCCATCAGATGTTTTTCAGCTTGACTGCACATTGTCCAAGTTTCACATCCATACAAAAGAACAGGCTCTATGTATCCCCTCAACACTCTTTTTCTCGTTTCAATTGACATCAATTTATTGGTCAGAATGTTTTTCATCTTGCTAAAGGCTACTTTCGCAATGGCGATTCTTGTTCTAATCTCTTCAAGGCATCTGCCATCAGATGTTATGACTGTTCCGAGATAATTGAACCGATTCACTTGTTGAAGAATATTCCCATTTACTTGTATATTACATTGTGGTACTTCGTTCTTCCTAGTGACGACCATAACCTGTGTCTTCCTACAATTTAATTCCAACCCCAGCTGCTCACTGTGTACAACCACAGCGTCTACTAATTGTTGCAGATCCTGTGCATTGTCTGCAATCAATACTGTATCATCTGCATATCTAATGTTATTTATGTTTCGTCCTCCAATGCTGATTCCATTTAGGTCTTCTACATTTCTGAAAATATTTTCACTGTATAAGGAAAAAAGATCTGGAGACATTACACATCCCTGCCTAACACCTCTCTTAATAGGTTGGTATTGTCCTACTTCATTATCAATTCTTATGGCAGCTTGTTGTTTCCAATATATGTTTTTTATAAGTCTAATGTCTTTCCCATCAATTTGTAGATCTGCAAGCATATCCACAATGTTGACATGTCTTACTCTATCAAAAGCCTTTGTGTAGTCAATAAAGCAAAGATGTATATCCTTGTTTACTTCTAAAGCACGTTCAATAACTGTTCGCAGCATATACGCAGCATTTACTGTACCCTTTCCTTCTACAAAACCACATTGTTCTTCCCCTATTTCAGGTTGTATTTTCTTCCTCACTCTTTGCATGATAATTCGTAACAAAATCTTTGTGATGTGACTCATTATACTAATTGTTCTATGTTGATCACATTCTAAGGTTCCTGATTTCTTTGGGATTGCAATAAATACAGAATTACATAATTCAGAAGGTATATCTCCAGTATCATATAATGTGTTCAGCAGTCTAGTGACTTGCTCTAGTCCAAATTCTTCTAAAGCTTTAATCATTTCTGTTGTGATGTTATCTGCACCGGGGGCCTTGCCAGCTTTCATATGCTTAAGAACATTTTGAACCTCCATCTTTAAAATTGCTGGTCCTTCATTATTAAATCTAATAGCATACTGTTCCTCTCTGTTATCATTATACAGGTCTTTCACATAATCTGTCCATACATGTAGAATCTGATCTTTTTCTATTATGATTTTGCCATCTTTAGTTCTTAGACAGCCTGTTGATGTACTTGTTCTTTTATTAGTAAGTTCCTGAATCCTTTTGTGCACTAATTTGGTATTTTGACTGTTGTGTTGTTTTTCAATTTCTAAGCACTTTTCCTCAAGCCATGATTCTTTTGCCTTCCTACATAATATTCTGACTTGTCTGTGAATTTCTTCATATTTGGCAGGATTATTTTTGTTGAGTCTTCTTGTTTCCATTAAGTGTAAAATTTCCTCAGTCATCCATTTCTTACGACCCACCTTCTTTAATTTTGGAATAGTTGTTTCTGCAGCCATATTGATTGAATTCTTTAACATTTCCCATTGATCATCCACATCCTGGAATAGGATCTCTAGATCAGACAATATTTCAAATCTGTTCTGTACTTCTATGTTGAATTTGTTTTGTATTTCCTTGTCATTACTCAATGTACACAAATCATATTTAGTGTTCCCTGTTGTATACTTGACTTTCTTCAACTTTATCCTCAATGTTCCTGTGAGTAATCTGTGGTCACTATAACAGTCAGCACTGGGAACTGTTTTTGCTACTGTTAGGGCGTGATGACTTTTCTATTAAAAGAGGACCACACACCCTTAGACGAATAACCAAATCCGAGTCTGTAAATCTTTCAAGGGTCGTATTCTTGATCTATTTACATATAAGAAGAGGATGGGGCCCAGCTACCTTTAACAGAGATGGGTCATGCACTTTAGTGATTGCCAGTCCCTTCAAAATATACGACATATATATATATACGACATATTATGTGTACCTGGTAAGCTCCAGGTACACATAATTACTATTCACCCTTAGCCAGTAGAGGCATGCTGAAACCAGGTAATCTCTCATTTCCTAAGGTTACTTCTTGAATTTCTCTTGAAGATATATCCCGGAACATTTATAAAAATGGAGAGCATCTCTGTATTAGGCTTTTAATAGAAGACTTTTTTCAGTGCCATCTGTATCGGCCATAATTTAGTGAATTCAGGCTGAGTATTTTCAACCTGTAGTTCATGTGGTACTCATTGGAGTCTCATTATAAAGCTGGATTGAAGGTTAGAGCCCAGGACCTCCCTGGAGTTGTCCTGGTAATTGAAGGCCTCCCCATCTTCCTCATTCTCTGAAGTGTAGAAAACTACATCCTAGAGAATTATTAGGCATGTCTTATCACTGCATCTTGAACACATCTTATCGGGATGGTATCAAATCTTCGACTCGCGGGCTAATGAAGCGTTAGCCTAGAAAAACCGCTTTACTCGCCCAAGGGTCAACCAATCATTATGGGTCCCCACCGTTCATCTACCTCCCCCTAATCTAGAATATTCTAAGTTATTCTTAGCCAGAGTTATCAAGACGGCTTACGTTGTTTAACTTTTGAGTATTGAGAAATGTAAATGGACTGGGGATGCGAACGTCTGGAGACAATATGTCACAACACCGATAGGTTGGTCGTTCGACGAATGAGAAATTCATTGGCTTTTACGGCTCAGGCCGGAGGGAGAATTGTGAAGGAGGATTCTGGTGCTTTTGCTTTGACCACAAATAGCCTGAATATGGAAGTCATGTGTAACAACACTGGCCCGGATCTCAGCTGTTGATACTTTTTTTTTTAAATTTAGGGTTATAAATTAACTTCTGTCCCCTATTAACTCGTTGCCACCGGGACGGTGCCCGGACGCTAACTTCCTGTCTGACTACTTAGGACACACACTGACAACTGCTTGACTATAGGACAACAATCGCAAGACAGGTAACTTAAGAATCTTTAACGTTGATTCAGATTCTAGACATAAATTCATGTACTAGACAAATTGACATAAACATTGAGTTTGGCGAGAGTAGTCTGGAGGGCAGTCTTTTCATTCTACCAGAATCTCGTCAGTACTGTGGCTGGTAAGTTATATAGACACAAGTGGTAGGATAACATTCACCTGATCCTCCCTGAACTGTCGAAACTTCTCTGTACTTGAGCCTAGTCAAGGTCAACGTTCATTAGGCCACAGGGCTGTTTTTCCGATGATACTGTAATCTGCCACTACAGATAGCTTGGTCATCTAGGCTTCTTCAGAGTACATCATGTTGATGACCCAGTCTTCTTGTTTAAGTTGACTGGAGGTGATACTTCTCCTCAGCGGAACATCAATAAAACAGGCAAAACGGGAAAACGAAAGGGGTTCCTGTAAGTAAGAAGAGACCTGGTGTACAAATCCATCTCACCTGTTATTAATACATCACACACCAATATTTAAGGACACTCTATAGTGTGGTCAGCTCTTCCAGCCTCAGACCACTTCCATTGGCCTGACTTCAGACATATCTCTAATAGACCTGTGTATATCAGCAAGATGATAGACACCCATGCCTCCGGTGAATATCAACCATGACAAGGATAGCCCCTCTGGTCAACACAGTCTATCAAGTCAGAAAGGGAATGTAGGCATCGGGATAACAGGTACAAGCATTCCCCCATACTGGCCAGGGTTGCTTGACAATGTACTAGCTACGCTGGTAAACTTTTCCTGAAATTCTAAATAAAGGCAAACAAAAGAAGAGTCTGTGTTCTTGCATCTGTCGCTTTCCTACTCCTCTCCTATGGTACATGGATTGTCTGGTATATATATATATATATATATATATATATATATATATATATATATATATATATATATATATATATATATATATATATATATATATACAATAGACCCTACGGTTTGGCTTCCCTTGTCAGCCCAAACGAGTGTACAGCTACCATCTAGAACATTCTGTTCCAATTATATTACAGGCATTATAATCATTAGACAAGCCTGACAAGATTATTTCTCTGTTATCAAAAGAGGTAGTGTATCAAACAATACGGAAATTAGAAAGCAAGTCGAATTTACAGACTTCAAGGTTAGGTAACCCTAATAGGTGTGAAGATTTGTAGCTCCATTCAATACGCCTAGTTAGATAACACCCCGACCTGGGTCGATATCCCTTCACAACTTATACATACATTGGCACCTTTCCGTCTTGACAGATGATAGTTTGGTACATTGTGCTTCAAAAAGGCTTAATAACTGTCATATGGCAATAACTACTATCCATGGCGGTGGCGAGTGTGGCTGGTAAGGCCAATTCTTGCTGCAAATATTTGCCCACAGTAGGTGCATGTGAAAACATGGTCATTTTCACCATTTTGCACCATCTTACGTCTCTCACGCTCTGTGTGTGCTTTATCTGCAATCATTTTCTCCTTTGTCTTTATTCCATTTCTGATAGTTGCCCTCCATGCTACACGTTCAGCGGCGACATGCTCCCATTGTGCATTATCAATGCATGTATCAATCATGTCCCGCTTGCACACATCTTTGTATCGTAGTAGAGGCCGACCCTGAGATCTCCTACCCGTCTGTAATTCACCAAAAAAGATGTCCTTTGGTATTCTACCATCATCCATCCTCCTAACGTGTCCTATCCATCTAAGTTTACGAAGACTGAGCATGGAATGCTTTTTGTTCTCTTTCTTCTTTACCGTCACACAACCTGATCTTTCCAATACTTCAGTATTTGTGATTTTGTCTTGCCACTTAATACCAAGTATTCTTCGCAGACACCGCATATGAAAGCTGTTTAAACGTTTCTCTTGGCGTGAGTAAGTTGTCCAGGTTTCACTGCCATAAAGAAGAGTACTAAGGACACAGGCTTGGTAGACGAGGACTTTTGTTTTGGCAGTAAGCTTCCTGTTCTCCCAGACTCTTTTTGCTAACATGTTCATTGTTGTTGCTGCCTTGCCAATCCTGATGTTGATTTCCTGATCGAGGGATAATTTGCTATTTACCTCTGATCCTAGATATGTAAAATGGTCTACTATCTCCAGTTCGGCGTCGTCAATAAAGATTGATGGTACACCATGTG
Source organism: Cepaea hortensis (assembly GCA_963921405.1). Classification (NCBI taxonomy): domain Eukaryota; kingdom Metazoa; phylum Mollusca; class Gastropoda; order Stylommatophora; family Helicidae; genus Cepaea; species Cepaea hortensis. The sequence goes on along the minus strand of OY992881.1, from coordinate 24,916,063 downwards.
CACCTTGTGACATAATCTGTGTCTTCTTTTTGTTAATTGTTAAACCAAATTCAGAACAAGCATTGGAGAATGAAGATAGTAGATGTTGTAATTCTTCCTCAGAGTGGGTCGTAATCGCAGCATCATCCGCAAAAAGCAACTCTCTGATTAGTACCCTGCTAATTTTGGTCTTGGCCTTCAATCTCTGAGCATTATAGAGGCCACCATCTGAGCGTGAGTGAATGTATATACCGTCATCCTGATCACGAAAGGCATATTTCAGTACACAACTTATAGTCACAACTTATAGTCCTCCTATATTTCCATTAGACGTGAAACACCTGTCATGGCTCTTGCGCGCCGCCTGATGATGATTAAAATAGTACCTGTCTCAAGCCCAACTTTGAGGGTAATCAAAGTATAGCTCTATGCAAGAGGAATACCCATTTACCAACAGTACTTTCGTATAAACACTCCTTCATTGGACCAGGTATCGAACCCAATTGCCAACTCACCTCACCCAGACTGACCACAAAACTGATTCATTATATTAATTATTTCCCTTTTCGGCTGGACACATGCCGCCACTTATCTAGGTCACAACACAGTCTTGTGATTAGACTGGCCTGGTCGCTAGTTGACCTATATTGCAATACGTATTTAATCGATACAACTATAAATAGTATTTACCTTTCACTTAGGAACTATTCTGCCACAGAATGGGATACAATATCTTCAAGGGAACCACCAGTGTATATCATTATCTGGATACCCAGAAATAAACATGATATAACTTTCAGTAGCCGTGGTCTCTCCGCCTCAAAGGTAAACTATCACAAGATGCAACAGGATCTTAGGTGTAGATCATTATCCGGATCCCCAGACAATGCGTTGGAGACACTGGCATTAGAGACAACCTCTCCGTCTCGAAGATCAGCTGTGAATGGCGTTTCTAGTCCCCTCCGGAAGTATGGTCAGTCGACTCACATGACCTCCCGAAAGTACCACAAGTTCTCCCACGCAGAAATGACCCTTCACGTATCCCGAGATTTTCATAAAATGAGATTTTCTCATGGAATTTTCTACGCACCTTAAGGCACTGGCGTGATATTTTTCGGGACTGTGAAGTTCACTCAACCTTCGCTACACTTCTCGAGAACCAAAAGATTGTCGAAGGTTGACTTGGACACAGAGAAATACACACACACACACTGAAATACTGTACACCCACCAAATTGGGTAAATCATCGTGGGGAATAAGTTGGCCCTTCTGATGTCCAATTCTATTTTGTGACATCATGGCAGTAAGTAAAGCAATAACATGGCTCGAGACACAGACATTCACTAGGGCATGTTTCCTTAGTGACTCAGTGAGCATGCTCAAGAAGATATAGATGGGTGGATCCGAAGAGAGTGGTTGCTGTCTCTGGAGCGATCTCTGCTGGCAAAGATTAGTTTCATTTTCGTGGCAGGGCATGTGGGTGTACAAGGAAATGAGCGGGCTGACAAACTCGCAGGTAAGGCTACTGTGGAAGACGGACGAGCCATGGATCAGGCTGATATTCTGAATGCTCTACGAGAAGTAATCGTTTGCGAGAACCAAGTGATGACTGTGAATCTACAACCGTGGTCAGGATACGAGAACAGCAAATTAAAAGAGGTGTGGCCAAACAAGAACAATACGCAGGAAGCCAAGGAAGATTAATAAATCAACACAGAACTGGTGTCGTTAGCCGCTACATGCTGCGGGATTTACTGCGGAGGGGTCCGATGACTTATGGACTGAATGTTTCAATATGCAATGAGGATGATCTGTCGACTAACTAACTAACTAACTAACTAACTAACTAACTAACTAACTAACTAACTAACTAACTAACTAACTAACTAACTAAACTCACTAAACTCACTAACTAACCAACTAACCAACTAATCAACTAACTAACTAACTAACTAGCTAGCTAGCCAGCCAGCCAGCCAGCCAGCCAGCCAGCCAGCCAACCAACCAACCAACTAACTAACTAACTAACTAACTAACTAACTAACTAACTAGCCACCAGTATATTATCTGAATTCATGTTACAGTTGATAAGGTATTAGACGCCGACAGCTTTCAGCTCTGAACAGTTTCAGCATCCTGAAGTAGGTACCAAGAATGTTTCTGGGACGGATAGTTGACGAGTAAGATAGTTGCTCACCTCATCTGATATATCATTGTTTAGTATATTTCACGTTTTATCAACCCTCCCCAGATAGTCTCAATGGTGAAGTTATTCCATCGCCTGTCTCTCTCTCTGAAGGTTGTTGGTTCGATTCCGGCAGTTTTCTCATACAATCCTGGAGAATGTCGCTGGAGCTACGAAGTTCGGGCAATGAAATCGACCCCCTTGCCTTTCAAAAATCATCCAATAAAGTCGATCCTCTTGCCTTTTCAAAAAACATCCAATAAAGTCGACCCCCTTGACTTTCAAAACATATCCAATAAAGTCGATACTCTTAATTTGTACAACACTTGTTTTAAACGCCCCCTACCTACGGATATTTATCATCCAATGCCTTGCCGGCTGGCGTGGGCGATTATGTTTCTCTACAAATTGCGAACTTCGACGGCACGGATCAATTTATGTGTTGACTCCCTTCCGTGCCATGACACGAGACTGTCAAGAATTTTCTCACGCTATCTTCCTCTGTCTCTCTTTCCACAAATCTTTCTGGTTGTCACATGTTCCAGTTTTTGTCTTCTTATTATGTGGTAAAAAATTATGACTGCCTCTTTTCGATGTTTGTGATAAGTTATAAGGATGTGTGTGATAAATCAAAGAATATTATATGCTATTAATGTTAATTGATTGTTAATTAATGTTACCTGCAAGTTTACACTGTTTCTCATTTCCAGAGACTTTTCTTTAAATTATCCGGCCAAATTCAACTTAACGGGTACCGAGTTTGGGCCGATGGAAGAGTGCGACTACACCACGTTTCTCAACGTCACGGTATCCTTGGCTGGTCTGATCTTCTTGTGGTTTCTGATACACTTGGGTAGAGTGTCGGAGTTAGAGAGGTAGGTGTGTCGTCAGTACTCTAATCTTGGTACACGTTGGTAGAGTGTTGGGTTGGAGTTAGAGAGGTGTGTTGTGATTACTCTAATCTTGATACATTTTTGTAGAATGTCAGAGTAAGTATTATATATATATATATATATATATATATATATATATATATATATATATATATATATATATATATATATATATATTGGTACAAGTTTGCAACTGAAACTGGAATAATGTTGCTTTTTTTTACAGGTTATATATATATATATATATATATATATATATATATATATATATATATATATATATATATATATATATATATATAGAAACTGGCTCAGTGGCAGACCGGCTACGCAGTGGAAGACCAGTACTCTAGTAGTAGACACCTTGCAGTCTTGACAGACTAAAGTATGTGAGTGGAATGTGGCCAATATTCCATCACAACCAGTACCAGTACTCTAATACTCTAATAATCATATGTTTTGAAAGGCAAGGGGGTCGACTTTATTGGATGTTTTTTGAAAAGGCAAGAGGATCGACTTAATCCTGGCATTGACTGGACTGTGGAGGACGCAGATGCAAATCGATTTCTAAAGTGACGCAGCTGTATGAAGCGGTCTTCGGCAGCAGTTGTGATTCTCGGTCTTCCACTGCGTAGCCGGTCTGCCACTGAGCCAGTTTCTATATATATATATATATATATATATATATATATATATATATATATATATATATATATATATATATATATATATATATATATATAACCTGTAAAAAAAACGCAACATTATTGCAGTTTCAGTTGCAAACTTGTACCAATATTTTGTTTTACGGAATTAATGTTTCAATCCTGGCATGAATCGGCAACATACTGGAAGTTCAGTCTTCGTCAATCCTACCTCTGTAGGGTATTCTAGCTCAAAGAACACCATCGTGCAGCCAGTTCCTGACCGTTTGATCTGAAATTCGACGAGCTCCTGGCATTGACTGGACTGTGGAGGACGCAGATGCAAATCGATTTCTAAAGTGACGCAGCTGTATGAAGCGGTCTTCGGCAGCAGTTGTGATTCTCGGTCTTCCACTGCGTAGCCGGTCTGCCACTGAGCCAGTTTCTTGAAATCGCCTCCAAAGGTGACTAATAGTGCTTCTAACCACATTAAATTCTCTGGCTACTATACTTTGTGACTATCCAGCCTGTCCAATGATGATGAGTCGTTGTTCTGTAGTGAGATGAGCCATACTTGTGCATTGAATTTTCAACAGAATTTATTCAAAGCGCGTCAATGTTTTATAGGCATTCAATAATATGGTCAGAGAGTTTTGTGTTCAGCAAGTTTCACGGGATTAGCTTGAACCAGTCATGAGTTATTGTCAAAAATGTTGTTTTGACCTTGACACCTTTCGTGACCTCACGAATCATGAGGTGAATACAATTCAGGTAACCACGAGAAGTTAATGACCAGATGGACACAGTCGAGTGGTTGACTGAAGTCCAATCAACGAATATCTTTTTTATAAAAGTAACACTAAGACAGACAGACAGACAGACAGACAGACAGACAGACAGACAGACAGCGACAGAGACAGACAGACAGACAGACAGGCAGGGAGACAGGCAGGCAGACAGGCAGGCAGGCAGGCAGATCAAGAGAGAGACAGGCAGAGACCGAGGACTTGATCCTACCTACTTTAAAACACGTCTAACATCTTTGCCATGTGTGATTTATCTCTTCAGGTCGGAGCCTGGGCTTCTTTTGTCTGTCTTCCTGTTTTACCTGGTGCTTTTCATCTGCGTCCTCGTCTCAAGTGTCAAGATATCCTCAGGTTTCAGCTACTGGTGCGACAACATGCAAGTGTGCCTAGGGAATGAGGAATCCAGGTGAGTTATTAGTTCTTACCTGTGGGTGATACTATCACGCCTACTTTTTTTGCCTACACGAGACTTCTTAATATAGCCTACACGAGATTTCTTAATATAGCCTACACGAGACGTCTTAATACAGCCTACACGAGACGTCTTAATATAGCCTACACGAGACGTCTTAATAAAACCTACAGGAGACTTCTTAATACAGCCTACACTTCTTAATATAGTCTGGGAAGAAAGAAATGTTCCATACGATTGGCAACAAGCAATAATAGTACCATATATGGAACAATAAAGGCAGTATGGGAGAATGCGAAACATACAGGGGCATATCACTCTTGAGTCATATAGGACCATTTGTTGGTGAAATATTGGAAAAAAGAACTCGACCCATAGTCTAAAAAAGTTAAGCAAAGTAGAATTTGGTTTTAGTAAAGGTTAAACACTATTTACACTAAGACAAATAAGCGGGGGAAAAAAACCCATTGAATACAGTGACCAGCAGAATATTGATAGAAATAAATTATGGACCGTCCTTGTAGACAACGGGATACAAGGACAATTACTAGAAAATCTCATAGCCTTGTACCACTAGAGCCAAAGTGCATGCAATAAGAACTCAAGAATTTATATTAGATTTGGGCACAGTCAATACAGGAGTCAGAAAGGAATGTATTCTCTGCCTTCGCTATTTAATATCTACATAGACAGAATATCTAAAGAATACCATTCAGCGAGGCAAATCCAGAATGTGCAGAGGAAAGCTGAGGTTTGGCATCCCTATATACAGAACATGTGTCTACTGTGCCTATGAGAGGCAAGCTGAGGTTTGGCATCCCTATAGCACATTAGTCTACTGTACCTCTGGGAGGTAAGCTAAGGTTTCGCATCCCTAATGCACATTTTCCTACTGTACCTTTGGGGGGTAAGCTATTTATTCTCGCCTTGCCGAACAAAGCCATTAATTAGGAAGTCCCATGTGCAAGTTGGAAATGTCCGACAGGTCTCGACAGTTTCAGATAGCGAGAAGCAATATGTACAGAACGCCGTTCAGGTAAACTTTCATAATGTGAGATAATGATCGGAAGCCGGTGTCTGGTATGGGGTTTGGTGTGATATGGCCGTCACATTCTGAAGATCTGAATGCACAGCGGGATATGTGGCCAATCTTTCCTTCACTTAGAGAGGCGACGAACGGAGACGTCAGAATTAGAGACCAACCTAGAAAATAATATTTATAGTATATGTGAATTTTACACATTTTGAGATTGTCACCGAATCAGTACAGTTCGCTGAAACCCATCTTATTTCAACTGAAGAAGATTGAAGAATTAATTCTTGAAGTTGCTAAAAAAATACACTAAATTTACCAATATTTACCGAGAGTGGCTCCAGCCCTGTTAGGGTATCTGGGTCCATTGAACGTTAAATCAAAAAACCAAACAAGATGCTGTAATCATCATGATCACGTGCCGTGTCTTGTGTAAAACTCCGTCCCCATAACAGTCTTCTCCTTATTTCTCCCTATCATTAGCCAGGTGTCCTGCTTCTATTGATAGCATGCATATATTAATTATCACGTTTTGAATTCATCTACATTGTGATCTTCCTCTTCCCCGCATCCCGGGTACATTTCTATCCATAATTATCGCGTCTAAACGTTCATGTCACTTTGCATGTTAAAATTGTTCATTTCTCTCATTTTTGTTTGTCTAAATAGCCAGGATTCTTCACCGCTGAGATCTTATTGGACAGATATTGGATGAATATGTTTGTTCTTTGTTTAGTCACTTGAATTTCAATAATCTTCTTTAACATGTGTATTCAAAGGCCTACATGTGATTTTCACTGATTAATAAATTTAAGCTGACGGATGTTGCTCCAATATATATCATCATCATTAAGTGCACTGACAGCTGGGGTAGGCGTTCATGTCTCTCCACAGATCTCGGTATTCGGTGTTCTGGACCAACTCTGCTGAAGATATCCCTCCAAAGAACGTCTCAATCCATCCAGTATCATATCTCTTGGTCTACCTCTGCCTCTCTTCCCATCGATCTCTCCAGTTGTCACGATGTTCTCCAATGCCTTTCATCTCAACACATGATTTAAAAAAAAGCTATTTGTCTCTTTCTTATTGTTGTATATAATGTTCTAGTTTAATTTGCCTCTTTCAAACAGTCGTTGTTAGTTACTCTGGCAGTCCATGGAATTCGCAACAATCTTTTCAGGAACCACATCTCTGTTGCTTCCAAGTTCTTCCTAATTTGTTCATTTACATTCCTAGATTCACTGCCATACAGCAAAACATGTTATATGTAGCATTGCATCACTCTCTTTCTTACATTCAATGACAGTGACTTATTGTATAAGCTACTTTTCATTTTCTGAAATGCACCATTAGCTTGCCCTATTCTGCTCTTAATCTCTGTTGTGCATCTTCCATATGAAATGCTCCTAGGTATTTAAAATTATCCACTTAGTTAAGAAGTTTCCCTTCTATTTCCATTTCACATTTGGGTGTCACCTTTTACTTTGATATCACCATTGTTACTGTTTTCTTGATATTCAGGGAGGGTCCTTTCTGTGCACTCTCTATTACTACAATGTCCAACAATTGTTGTAGATCTTTTGCATTATCCACCTTTAATACTGTGTCATCTGCATAGCGTATATTGTTTATATTATAACCCCCGATTAACAATCCTGGCTTCTCTTTTATCTCTCTCATTATTACTTCGCTATAGAGGGAGAAGAGATCCGATGACAAAACATACCCCTGTCGTACTCCTAGTTTTATTTGTTCATAATTGCTCCCTTTATTTCCCATTTTCATTGCTGCTACTTGGTTTCTGTAATTATATTCTTTATTATTCTGAGATCTTTCCCAAACAGCCAAAATACGCTGGAGTTGACTGCTACGTCCTGTAAAGGTTATGCAAATTACTTTAACTTCCTTCCACAAATATATATTGTTCTTCACCAATTTCTATTGTTTCCTTTCTTGATTTCAGCACTAACTGCAGAAAACTTGCATGTGACCAGTTCTCACACGTGACTATAGAAGACGTCGCCGAGAGCACGTCAAGATTCTACGCATACTTTCTAACAGCAGAGGTACACTTTGTTTCCTACCCTATTTTCATATTTTTTAGAATCCTGTTAGAATGTTTAAGTGATACACTAGTGCAGGGGTGGGCAAACTACGGCCCGCGGGCCGTATGCGGCCCGCCAAGTGATTATATGCGGCCCGCGAGGTCATTTAGAAATAAGAAATTTTAATTCGTTTTTAAGTTATTTTGTTGAATTTTACAGAATTTCATGGATGAGTGTCAATAACAAGCGTAAGATTGAAGATAAATGCCGTGTTTTTAATGATGAATGGACAACTAAGAACTGTTTTATAAATGTTGGTAGCAAATCAGTTTGCTTGTTGTGTCGTGAGTCAGTAGCTGTCTTCAAGGAGTACAATTTAAAAAGACATTATCAAACAAAACATTCCGATTTCGGATACAATTTAACGACCGAAGAGAAGGAAAGGAAATGCCTTGAGTTGGTGAAAAATTTAGAGAAACAGCAAACTGTTTTCACTAAACAGTCTTCAATTCAAGATGCTGCAACTGAAGCTAGTCTTGTGCTGTCACACAGAATTGTAAAACAGAACAAGCCATTTTCTAATGGCGAGTTCATCCAGGAATGTTTGCTAGATGCAGCAAACATTATGTGTCCAGAACAAAACACACAAAAAAATCAGATTTGACAACATTACTTTATCAAGGGGAACTGTGGTCAGATGTGTTGACAAGATCAGTGGTAATTTTATGCATAAACTTCAAGATGCAAGTAAGCAATTTTTGTGGTACTCTCTTGCATTGGATGAGAGTACCGATGTACATGATACTGACCAATTATTGATATTTATACGTGGAATAAACACTTCTTTTAAACTCACTGAAGAGTTTCTGAGTGTTGAGTCACTCAAAGACACAATCACAGGCCATGATATATTCAATGCTGTTACTAACTGTATTGAAAGAACTGGGTTGGTTTGGAACAAGATGGCAAGTGTTACAACTGACAGAGCTTGTGCTTTGACTGGAAATAATGTAGGTCTGGTAAAGTTGATAAGTAATAAGATTAAAGCAGAATATCTAGACCACACATTATTACCACTTCACTGTGTGATTCATCAAGAAAGTCTGTGTAAAACTGTTTTGAATATCAAGCATGTTATTGACCCAGTTGTCAGTGTCATCAACCTCATCAGATCAAGAGGACTTAATCACAGACAGTTCAAGTCATTACTTGACGATTTGGAAACTGAACATTCCGATGTCCTGAACCACACCAATATTCGATGGCTAAATCTCGGCAAGGTGCTGAGGTGAGTGTGGGAACTCAGAGAAGAAATAGTAATGTTCCTAGAGATGAAGGGCATTGCATGTGACTTTAATACTAACATTGTCAATAATGAGTGGAAGTTAGACTTTATGTTTGCCATTGAAATTATGGAAAAGTTAAATGAACTGAATGTCAAACTTCAGGGCAATGGTGTGTTTGCACATGAATTGTACGTATATGTAAAATCATTTCAGGCAAAACTCTCACTGTTCTCCAGACAAGCAAGTGAAAAAAGATTTTGTTATTTCCCTTTGCTGAAACAAGAAACCATTTATGGTGAAATGACTGAAAAATACAAAGCCCAATTAGATGCATTGATTGAAGAATTTGGATGGAGATTCCAAGATTTCAAGAAATTAGAGCCATAGTTCAATATTCTCAGTTCACCTTTTAGTGCAGAAGCTGATACAGCCACAGAGGTCATACAGTTGGAGCTGCTTGACTTACAAGCAGATCATGACCTGAAAGAGAAATTCAAGACAGATGGTTTGCTGGTTTCTATGGATCTTTATCACAAGAATCATTTCCCAACTTGAAAAACTGTGCAGCTAAACTTTTATTATTATTTGGATCAACATACATTTGCGAACAAGCATTCTCTTGCTTGAAGATCAACAAATCTAAGAATAGGTCTTTATTGTCGGACTGCAACTTGCATGCTGTCATGCGAATTTCAACAATTTAAACTTGCTCCAGATTTAGAAGAATATTGTCAACAAGTGCAAGCAGTTACATACATCTCATTAGAACTCAACAACTGTAGTGACAGTGTAGTCGGTTTGTGTCTAAATTAAAGCCATTGATAGATAATAAAGAATATTTGTTATAATAACAAGTTGTAAAATCTTGTTAACAAATTAGTAAAAGTTTTTGTCCATATTGTCAAATATAATGTATAAGTGTATAAGTAAAATAAAATTGCAATAACTAGTTATTTATACTGCTTAATAACCTATAAATAATTAATAATTACTTATTGTGATAGGTTGCTGTAAACAAAATGGATATATATATATATATATATATGCGGCCCGCCAATAGCTTTACATTTGTCAATGCGGCCCTCCGCACGAAAAGTTTGGCCACCCCTACACTAGTGGATCACACACAGATCATCATAAATGCCCAGATGTATTCCTAGCTAATGAAGCAGGCTAGTGTTGTTGTTGTTTTTGTTTTTGTTGTTATTGTTGTTGTTGTTGTTGTTGTTGTTGTGGTTGTTGTTGTTGTTGTTGCTGCTGCTGCTGCTGCTGCCGTTGTTGTTGAGTTGAATCTAGAACCGAATCACAACACTCGGGACATTACCATACGCGATCCGTCCTCATTTTCAACAACCAACGAAGAGTTTCAATTCTAATGGTACCAGTTGCAGCCTAGTTATGTGTCGGTTTGGCCTTTCCTCTGAGTACTGAGTGACAACCAGATCCTCTGGTCACTCCCAGCTGCGCCAAACTACCTGGTTGTGAAGATTTATCTGCTCTTTCACACTATATACATGATCCAGCCATATTCAGCATGGAGATAAAGCCAGACTAGTGTCATCCATATTCAGCATGGAGATAAAGCCAGACTAGTGTCAGCCATGTTCAGCATGGAGATGAAGCCAGAATAGTGTCTGATATATTCAGCAGTCATAACATCTGATGGGAGATGCCTTGAAGAGATTAGAACAAGAATCGCCATGGCAAGATGAAAAACATTCTCACCAATAAAAAGATGTCAAATGAAACGAGAAAAAGAGTGTTGAGGTGCTACATAGAGCCTGTTCTTTTGTATGGATGTGAAACTTGGACAATGTGCAATCAAGCTGAAAAACATCTAATGGCTGCAGAAATATGGTTTCTGAGGAAAATGCAAAGAATACCATGGACAGACAGAAAAACCAATGACCAAGTACTACAGGAGACAAATGAAAATCGTAAATTGATTAGAGAAATTTGACGAAGACAGTCAAAAGTTTTTAGACATGTTATGAGAAGAAATGGATTGGAGAACTTAGTGACAACTAGCAAGATCGAAGGGAACAGACCAAGAGGAAGACCGAGAGGGAAATACCTGGATGGCTTGGCCACATGGCATGGACGAGACAGGAACACTGAGCTGATCCACGACGCTGGTGATCGAATCAAAATCAAATCAAATCAACTTTATTTTAAAAGGGTCACAAATTGGGCACGCAGGCCCGTCTTACATTCGGCCATTTCAATCACTCATCTTTCGTTCATCAAGAGCATTATACATTCACATAGGAAGAAAAAAAAACATTGCGAAATGAATGTTGTAAACATAAGTAAGACAAATTACCATGTTATGAGGCCCATTTCCCACCTACCCACACATCACCCCACCCACATACACACCCACCTACCCACAAACACACACCCAGGGACACATACATACCCCACCAACCGACCCATCCCCCTCCCGCACATCCCTCACCCACACAAACTGCCCTCACCTGTTTCCCCAACCCAAACACACTCGCCACCCACACAAACACCCCCACCAACCCACACATCCCGCACCCACCCACATACACATCCTAACCACACATCATCTCCCACCCACACATCCTCTCCCCACCCACACCTCCAACCACCCATCCCCCAACCACACCTCCATCAACCACATATTCCCCACCCACACACACACACACACACATCCCCCACGAACCCACACATCGCACATCCACTTCGAGTGAAATGGCGAGTCATGACCGCCCACGCTTTCCGGCATGGCACTTGATTGAGTGATATTCAGCATTGAGGTGAAGCCAGAATAGTGTTTGCCATGTTCAGCATGGAGATAAAGCCAGCATAGTGTCTTCTCACGATGCTCCCTAAGTAGGTAATATGTGGTCTTTGCAGGTGTATACCCCCTCCATGGCACATGAGTAAATCTGTATCGCGAAGACTATTAAAGTCTACACATAACCTATATTTTTGTATGCATGTGAGACTTGGACAATGCACAGACAAGATGAGAAAGGCTGCGGAAATGTGGCTTCTGAGGAATTTGCAAAGAATACGATGGATGGACAGAAAAGCAAAAGTGAAAGTTCTTCAAGAAATAAATGAAGACAGTATTATGATTAGAGAAATTAAACGTATATAGTCAAGAATTGTCCTCACGTTTTGCAAAGATATGCATTTTAAAACGTAGTGACAACTAGCAAATTGTATGGGAAAAGTGCAAAGGGAAAATAAAGAGGTAAATACGCCGGTCTCCCCGGCCTAGAGTTAACGTCTTTCTCCGTAATTCCGTATATTCACGTGAGGAACGTAACCTGCGCGAGAATCGGTAGCGGTTCTCGCCGCGTTGGTAACTTACGGGATATGTGAGCTGGTCGCTCAGAAATCAATGGCAAACTACTGAGCGTAATTTTGCCAAGAAATCAACAATCAGCTGAAAGATGCTGATGTTGACAGCGATGTCGTGTAAAGGATATGAGAACAAAACAAAACAAACAAACAAATAAATAAATAAAATAAAAACTACCTGGATTGCTAATAAAGTAAAGGTAAAGTTTACTTTTTCCACAACTATTACAAATGGCTACACGGTGCTTGACCCATATTTTATCAATAGATCTATCAGGAACGACACCTGCCAGCTATCTCACGACAATGTTAACACTGTCCGACGTTGGGTGTGTCGTTGTGACGAAGTTGAAGTGGGTTAACCATCATTGGCAGACTCATTGCGGACTGGCCGTCCTTCAACCGCATTTGACTTCAGACAAAATTCATCGATTTAATGATATCATTCATGGTGTCCGTCGGGTAACACTGTATGAACTGTATTCTATGTTGTCCATTAGTACAGGAAGTGTCCAGACCATCATTAAAGATTCGAAGGTTTATGCACAGTGGATACCCAGAATGTCGACAGACAGACATGAAGAAGCAAGGAAAACCATAGCCATCAACCTCCTGCACCGTTACGAAACTGAAGGAGAAGGATTTTTATCGAATATGTGACAGATGCTGAGACTTAGGTTCATTTCTTTGAACCATAGTCCATTCAAAGAAAATCTTCTCGGAGATCACTTTGAGGACAACGAGACCCTTAAATGCGCCGAACGACGGTGGTTTAGGAAAAAAGGACACGGAGTTTTAGTGTGCGAGGATACAGGCCCTTGTGAGGAGGTGGACACAAATTATAACGAATAACTGAGACTACATTGATAAATAAATTATTGAAGTACAGACTCGGGGCTTCATTTCAATACGAATTTTATCTGTTATTTATTTATTTATTTATTTTTGCTTATTGAATGAAATTAAAAATTACGAGGCATCACTTATTGACCGTCCCTAGTTACTTAAAATCTGGGGATGGACCTGGGTCTAGTCCTAGCCAGTACATATGTGCTGTGCTGAATCATGACCTACTTACATCCTGATGTTCCTCTCTGCGGATGCCAAGTTCCAAGGCCGGTCTTACATACTCTCTTGGTGTATGTGTTTGGAAAGTTGAAGGAGAGCTCTGCAACGCGCGCGCGCGCGCATACACACGTGTGTGTGTGTGTGTGTGTGTGTGTGTGTGTGTGTGTGTGTGTGTGTGTGTTTTATATATTTTAATCGTTCTGTATTTGCAGTTGTTGAATGTAAGTTCTGATGTCTATATTGTTTTCTCCTGTTCAGCCATCAGTATACATACGGATGCTCTATTGTCATATTTCAGGCAATGTTTTTATCTATAATCATATCATGGATGAGCATTTTGTCTTCAATGTAATGTCTGACTGACATGTTATACTTGTAAATATTCTTACAGATCGCCTCTTGGCTTCTGACAGTAACTTTACTCTTCGAATGCGTGGTCACGTCACAGAGGATCTACCAGATGGTATCAGCAGAATTCGCTGACGAAACAACCAATAAGGATCTTGACACCTCTGTTGTCTCGTCCATCTCACCCAAAGCTGGAATCATCAATCTTGCTTCAGATGAGCTGGTTGAAGAAAATGACCAGGCAGTCCAGCTCAGTGGTAGTCCGGAGGTTGCCAAGCGTACGCTAGCCCAGGTCACAGTTCATGCTGAAATCGCCACCAGTAATATTGAAATGTCAGCTGTTGGGAAACCCCCGGACGTGCAGATTGTGCCAGAGAATGAAGATAAATCATCAAAGAAACAACATAGTGAACTTTTAAATGAAGAAACCGACAACTCCAGTGTCACGTCAAGAAGCCGAAAACGCACAACGGCAAAGAATAACAACTGCTAGTTCTAAAGACAACAACGCAAATTAAGGTCAGCTCAGGACAAATGTGTTACAGGCCACAGTTGGTCAGAGCTCAGTTTTCCAGTGTCCAGACCAGATCATATTTAGGACTTTTAGAGTCCAAATGTGATTGTTACGGAGCCAGGGGCGTCACTAGGGGGGTGCGGGGGGGGGGGGGGTGCGGGCCGCACCGGGTGACACCATCAAGGGGTGACACCAAAATAAAAAAAATTGCAAATTTGACAAAGCAGACATAGCTCTGTCTAGTCGGGTTTCATAACCGTTCATTGTTAATTTTAGAAATTTTAATGTTAAATAACAAAAATTTAACTTTGTCCGAGTTTGTCGAAGTTCTTTATTTATGTTTTACCTGAAGTATTGAAGTTATATTGTTCAATTTGTTTTCTTTCTTATGTCCTTATTAACTTTTTGACTTATTTTACAAACATTACTATATGCGATTATATATGGTACAGGAACACTCGGAAGAAGACCATGGTGAAAGTCTAGAGGGGTGACACCAAGAGTTTACCGCACTGGGTGACACCAACCCCAGTGACGCCACTGTACGGAGCATGTCTAGAGTTCATATGTTGCTGTTATATTCACAACATGTCTTTTGTTGAGTACACAGTTTATCAGAGTGACTTGTGTTCAGTCCATTTTTGATGATCACAGCAATACTTCTCGTGTACATTCCGAACTTTAACAGCATAACACCAGCAAAATGATTTAAGGAGCAAGGCCCAGCACTGGTCACGTAAGCAACGTGTTTTGTGTTCAAATGTGGCCTCAGTAATGATATGTCTTTATATAAACGTGACTACAGTAGCAAAGTGTCTGTAACACACACGTGACTACAGTAACAACGCGTCTGTGACACACACGTGACAACAGTAACCACGTGCCTGTAACACACACATGACTACAGTAGCAACGTGTTAGTATCACACACTTGACTACAGTAACAACGTGTCTGTAACACACACGTGACTACAGTAACAACGTGTCTGTAACACACACGTGACTACAGTAACAACGTATCTGTAACACACACGTGACTACAGTAACAACGTGTCTGTAACACACACGTGACTACAGTAACAACGTGTCTGTAACACACATGTGACTACAGTAAAAACGTATCTGTAACACACACGTGACTACAGTAACAACGTGTCTGTAACACACACGTGACTACAGTAACAACGTGTCCGTAACACAAATGCGATCTCTGTAACACCATGTCTTTACTACAAACGTGATCACAGTAACACCATATCTTTAATACAAACGTGATCACAGTAACACCATGTCTTTAATACAAACGTGATCACAGTAACACCATATCTTTAATACAAACGTGACCACAGTAACACCATGTCTTTACTACAAACGTGACCACAGTAACACCATGTCTTTAATACAAACGTGACCACAGTAACATCATGTCTTTAATACAAAAGTGACCACAGTAACACCATGTCTTTACTACAAACGTGATCACAGTAGCACCATGTCTTTAATACAAACGTGATCACAGTAACACCATGTCTTTAATACAAACGTGACTACAGTAGCGCCATGTCTTTAGTACAAACGTGACTACAGTAATACTGTGTCACTAATACAAATGCTTTTTTTAAAAAAAATGTTTGTCTTCTCTCTAGCTACTCCTGACAGAATGTACACATGTTCTGGGTAGTAAAGTAGTGCTGACAATTCACCAGCAGAACACCATTTGGTTAACAAAAAGTGTATTTAACATTTATTTGGAGTTTTACCCAATTTTAACATACGTATGCGAATCCTGGACAATTAGTAAACAGGCGAAAAAATCCCCGGAAGTATTGGAGGTATGGTTTTATAGAAGAATACTGAAAATTAATTGTGCATCCAAAATGAGCAATCAGAACGTTAAGGGAAGCTGAGTGGCACAGACAACTTATCACGAACATCAGAAAGAGGCAGTCGTCATTTTTGGACACGTTATGAGAAGACAACCGGAAAGATTTGCGGATAGAGAGATAGAGAAACGCAGCAGGAGAGGATTCTTGACATTCATGGCGTGGGCGATCATGCCTTTCCACAAACTGCGATCTCCGACGGCATGGATCAATTCGAGTGTTGACTCCCTTCCGTGCCATGACACAAAACTGTCAAGAATCTTCTCCCGCTGTCTTCCTCTCTGTTTCCGAAAATATTTCGGGTTGTCACATATGAGATGGATATACGTCAGTATGTTGTGTAATGTTTGTAATATAAAAATATATTATATTTATAATTACAAATTATATTACATGTATATCTAATGCTGGACTCTGAAAGGAATAATGTCAAGGCCTATGATAACTACACATAATTATATTTATAATTAAAATTATATTACATTTATTTGTAATGTCCATGTTGCAGACTGAATGGAATAATTCCAAGGCCTTGATAACCACACAAACATGCGTCTTGTGTTTGTAATTATTGTTCATGTTACTTTCATAGTCTGTCATCTGATGCTCTAGATATTTGAAGTACAAAACACTTGTGTTTGATTTTGTTCTGTATCATGCAGGATCTTGGTATGCCAAAAATGAGGATATGAGAGGATTCATTGGGTCAAACCTGAGATCTCCACAGCATGACCACTAAACATCTATCGCAATTGAGAGTATGCAGACCCAACAATTATGGTTTGGCACACACACACACACACACACACACACACACACACACACACACACACACACACACACACAAACACACACGTGTGTGAGTGTGTGTGTAGTTTGCTACATATCAGTGATTGGTTTTAGGGCCGCTAATCCCGGCTGATATCTCTGTGTGTTTCTGACTATGTGGTACTTGCAGCACTGACATGCTTTTGATAGCCTTATCTATGCCAACGTTTAATGTGCTTGGGCTGTCATAAGAATCTAGTAGTATCAGTTTGATGCCTCTGCTGCCCAGGACTATTCGGCCCATTTTTGCATTATATCGCTTATCATCATCACCATCCAGTGCCTTGCCGGCTGGCGTGTTCGATCTTGCTTCTCCACAAATTGCGATCTCCAATGGCATGGATCAGTTAGTGTGTTGAGTCCATTCCATGCCATGAAACAAGACTGTCAAGAATTTTCTAACGCCGTCTCCTATCTCTCGTTCCACAAATCGTTCCAGTTTTTGTCTTCTCCTAATGTGGCCACATAATTATGACTGCTTCTTTCTGATGTTTGTGATAAGTTGTCTTTGCGACTTAGCTTTCCTCAAAATGTCCAGATTGCTCACGTCCAATTAATTTTCAGTATTCTTCTATAAAACCACATCTCCAAGACCACTCAGCCTCTCAGCAAATATCACTTTCATCAACTATTATTTCTCCATCTTCACCTTTGATGCATGTTTTGTTTTTTGTTATTTAATTTGTTTCTTGTTTGTACACGTACCATTATATCATAACCCCTAACCCGTTCAAACCTCAGAAGAGAAGTTATATTAGGGTCAATCCCTGGCTCAGATTAATAATCATGTGACTGAGTCAGCCACAAATAAGATAATTTGAAGATGATTGTTATCCAAAGAAATCTTGTTTGTAAATCTTCTTATATTTTCAAGCACTTCTTTTGCGTGTGTTTGTTTTTTTAACGTCACTTATGTTTTATTTTTACATCAAAACATCAGATTTTCAGTGGGTGCTTTCCCTTGGTCCAATTCTAGCGGTGGTATTTTGTGTCTGGGTCTTCAGACGTCGCTGTGAAATGTAGTTCACAACGGAGCTTGTACTTGTAGTGTCTCAACAATTTTATCTTTTTGAGGACCGACGTAGCTGGCGTGACTGTACCCGGACTGTTTGTACCAGGCGTGACTTTACCCTGGTTGTTTGTTCCTGGCATGACTGTACCCGGACTGTTTGAGCCTGGTGTGGCTGTACCCGAGTTACTTATTCCTGGTGTGACTATACCCGAGCTGTTTGTACCTGGAGTGAATGTACTCGGGCTATTTGTACCTGGTGTGAATGTACTTGGGCTGTTTGTATCTGGCATGAATGTACCCGGGCTGTTTGTACATGGCGTTACTGTGCCCGGGCGTTTTTGTATCTGGCGTGATTGTACCCAGGTTGTTTGTACCTGATGTGACTGTACCCGGGATGTATGTACCTGGCGTGGCTCTAAGCGGGCTGTTTTGCCTGGCGATGCTGTACCTTGGATGTTTACACCTGGCGTGATTGTACCCGGCCTGTTTGTACCTGTCGTGACTGTACAGGGCTATTTGTAGAGTCTAGGGTAGTACAGCTCCTGGTGAACAAGCTACTAAATGTTATGGCGCTCGCCTTGCTTTGGGCCCCCAGGCAGGTGCAGTGCCGGGCCCTATGCCTCGAAAGGGTCCAACCACAGCTACTGGAGGTCCTTCAATGTCCTGTGGAGAAAAACAAAGACTAAAAATAATGCACTGGAATGCGGAGGGAGTCAAAAAAAAAAAAAAAAAAAAAAAAAGAAAGAACAAGAAAGCATCTTGGACCAAGAAAAAGTAAGCACATGTTGCTTGTAAGAAACTCACCTCAACGAAAATATAGCCTTCAAAATCAGAGGCTACCAGTGTTACCAATCTGACCGAAAGAACAGACGAAAGGGTGGGATACTGACCCTTGTAAAATATAACTTCACTGCTTCTCAAATTGAAGTTTACATGGAAGGGGCTGAGTATCAGACACTTAAACTTAAAACAGGCAATACAGACCTACATCTGATCAATTACTATTGTCCAAGTGACCGCCCACAGGCACTACCATTAAAAGAAAAATCTGATTGTGTGTGGCGACTTCAACAGCCTCTCGCAGAGCTGGGGCTATGATCACATGGACCAGAGAGGAGAGAGACTAGAAGACTGGCAGGATGAGAATAGATTCATCTTGATTAACAAGCCGTCCGAACCACATACTTTCTACTCGAGATCATGGTACACTACAATTACACCTGTCCTGACTTTTCATTCACCAGACCTGGAGTGGAACATTACACGAATTGTTGGGAAACAGCTTGGTGGCAGTAACCATCGGCCAGCCTTTCTAACTGTAGAAAATGAGCGTGTAAGTGAAATCAGCACCCTCTCGAGGGGGAACTACAAGAAAGCAGACTGGGCAGTGTACAAGCATCGCACCAGCATACTGGTTAGAAACCTGAACACTGAGAAAGACATAAATAAAGTAGTTAAAGAGTTTGAGAATTGCATACCACAGCACGAGAAACAGTACTAAGAGGAGCCCGTAAACATTATAAACCCTACTGTAGTAATGAATTGGAGCAGTTGCATAATGATGTGGAAGTATGTAGAAAGCAAGCAGAGGCCAAACCCAGCCAAGAGCACAACAATAAATACCAGCACGCAAAAGCCAAATTTCAAAGGGCTGTATGGTGACCTTATGTTGACTGCTAAGTTCAGAAAATAGTGTCCTTAGTACTGGCAATTTCCCAGACAGGAGCGCCTCGTGTACTGATTTTGCATGTCAACAGCACCACAGGTTGTGTACCATGGTTGGTATTTAGTAATTTCTCTGTCGCTATCTTGATTACCTCAATTTCAGCATCATATCTATGGCAATACATTCCTGTTGGAACTCTGGCCGTGTCCCTGGTATTATTTGTATATTCTATGTACACTCCCGCTCCTCCACTTCGAACAGCATTTTGTGCTGACCCATCTGTGTAGACTCGGAGACAGAGGTCCTGTGGGTAATCGTTATCAAGGAAGCTGAGAGTGGCTGTTCTGCGCTGTACACTGTTCTGTTCTTCCTTGTCAAATATTCCTCTAACTTTTGTCTGGATTTGTAATTATAGTCTATGTTCATCGTTCCATGGGGTTCGTTCTGAAAATAGTTGTCAAGGGGATACCAACTGTAAGCAGATCGGTGATTTCTCTGCAGAGTTGTTTCGCCTGGTGGATAAAACTACTTATCAACCGCCCCATAAGTAGTGATGAATGTTGTTCGTAGACATAAGATGAAGAGGCTCCTCGTCATCGTCGTCATCAGCATGAAATCTTGGTGCTGGGTGAAGGCGGGCGGTGGGAACGTGAGTCGTGCCTGGTATGGGGTAAAAAGTGGTGGGTTGAGAATATATTTTGTTGGTAAGAATGTAAAAGTCGGAGAGTTGTGGGGGGCGGGCTGTATATTTTGTTGGTAAGAATGGTAGACATAAGATGAAGATTAGCGTCATCATTATCGTCATGGTGGTGGGGTGGGAAAGCTTGCTGCTTCTGGTTGGCTGGGAAGGGTGGGACATTTTTGACGGGTCATGAAAAAAGTGGCGGGGTATATTTTGTTGGTGGAACCGTGTGTTCGGAGAGTTGTGGGGGGCGGGGTATATTATTTGGTGGTGTGAAAAGATGAAGATTAGATTCGTGACGATGATTCTGGTTGGGTGGGAACGGTGGGAAAGTGAGTCGTGACTGAAATATGGGTCATAAAGTGACGGGTACGTTGCGAATATATTTTGTTGGTGGAAGCGTGTGTAAAAGTCGGAGAGTTGTGGGGGGAGGGGGGGGGGGGGTTATATTATTTGGTTGTGTGAAGAAAAGAGGGAAACGCGGGGGTGTGTGGGGTAATCTGTAAGAGTAGAAACGAATGTGTCGGTATGCGTTTTTGTGGGGCTCAGGGATAGAAAAACACCGTGATGGGTCGAAGCTGTCCTGTCGGGAGGTGGTAGGTTTGAATCCCTGTCGGTCACTATATGTTGTCTCTTTTCTGTGAGGATTCATAGATCTTAAATGGGTATTGATAAGAGGTGGGGTGTTATGTAGAGGGTCGCCTTCACTATCAGCTGAAAAGTAAAGATGGTCGTAGGAGTCTGTTCTGTGAGGATTCATAAAGCTTAAATGGGTATTGAGGTGGGGTGTTATGTAGAGGTTCGGTATAATCTGAAAAAGTAAACGAAGGAGTCTGGTGGGATTGAGGGGATGGTGACCTAGTTCTGGGTGATGTCTGGAGGACTCCGCCGTAGCATCAGTGGTGATGGTTGTCGGTAATTGTTGTCGGCAACGGTCAACCCGCCTGAAGAAAGGAAGGACTATCTTTGAGTGTCAATACGGTTCATATACATATGAGTCAGGTGCTTGGACTGCTCCTCTAGGCAACCAGCACAGTACATCATGGTAATCGTCTCCAGGAGGTTAGCCTCATTGTCTATAACAGATACAAATACATAAACAAAAACACACACACGTACAAACACAAAGACACACGAGTACAGATATACTCAAGTACAGAGACATCACGAGTGCAGACACAGACTTCAACTAGACACATACAGGCACACACGTACAAACAATTATACATACAGACACATAAGTACAGATAGACACACTCACCCATACACACTTGATACACACAAAATCAAACACACAAACAGACTCGCGTACAAAGACAGACAGACAGACACAATTACACAAAGAGGGTCACACAAACACACCCAAGTACACACAGACACACTCACCCATACACACGTACAAACACGTACACACACACACACACACACACACACACACACACACACACGTACAGACACATCTGTACGTACACACAGACATTAACTACATAAATACACACCCAAGTACAGACACACATCCATAAACAACCACACACACGGACAGACACAAAACATAAGTACACACAGACAGACACACTTACCCATACACACTTGATACACTTGTACATATAGACATGAACACTGACAAGTACGCATAACCCTCTCCTATCATTACTATTGTAATCACAACTATACATAACCACAAATACAAACACAAAGACACACACCCATATCCTCTTCCTTGTCCACAAGAATATCACAAACTACACAAACCACATACCCTTTTTGGTAAAGAACGCGGATGTCCGAGAAACCCCTACGTCATCAGCGCCATATGCAAAAGTCATTAAGTGGCAGCATGAGTCATCGGTCGTGGGGAAACAGGCGGGCGGTGGCGTGAGAAAGAGTCATCGGTCGTGGTTTGTGTTCAAGTGGTAGCGTGAGAAAGAGTTATCGGTCACGTGAAAGCGGGCGGTGGCGTGAGAAAAGCCTGTCTACAAAACTGCCACGTCAGCTCTGTAGGGTCGTGTGCAGAACCAGTGTATAAAATAGACGGCGTCTCCTCACTCGCTCTCTACAACAAAGTGTGGCACACGGGACAAATACCAGCACAATGGAAGAAGGCGACAGTTATACCAGTCAAAAAGCAGTTCAAGAACCCACAAAGAATCGACTCATACAGACCAATATCCCTGACATCACACCTCGGAAAAATTATGGAAACAGTCATCAATAAAAGAATCACACACCATCTGGAGAAAAACGGACTAATTAGCGACACACAGTCGGGGTTTAGAGCCAACCGAAGCGCTATTGACCAAATAATTAAACTAGAAAACCACGTAAAGAGGGCAATCAAAAAAGGAGAGAAAACGATAGCAGTATTTTTAGATCTGGCCAAAGCATATGACCAATGCTGGAGACAAGCAGCTCTGATCAAAATCAACAAAATAGGGATAGTAGGCAGGACATATCGATATATCGAAAACTTCCTACAGAACAGAAGCTTCACCGTACGAATAAAAAACGAGGAATCCAGAACCTATGAGCAAGAAAACGGAATACCACAGGGATCGGTAATATCACCGACAATATTCGCAATATTAGTAAATGACCTAGATGAAGAAAAACTGGAAGACAGGATAGGGATATCGCAATTCGCCGACGACTGTGCAATATGGAGAAGCGGAAGACACATAAAAACTACAAGAGACAGACTACAAAGCCAAATAAACAGAATTGCCAAATGGATGGAAAAATGGGGCTTCCAGATCAACACAGACAAAACGGCCATTATGATATTCAACGCGAAAAGAAAACGAAACTATACGGACGGGGACATCAAGATCCAAGGGAAGAATATAAAGAGAACAAAAAACACAAGATTCCTCGGGATGACACTAGACGAACAACTAAGCTGGAGAAAACATATAGACCAGACAGTCGAAAAAGGCAAAAAGACAATAAATATTCTAAGAGTAATTAAAGGCAGTGAATGGGGAGCCCATACAAAAACGATGCTAATGCTATACAAATCTTTGATCAGAGGAAGAATAGAATACGGAAGCATAGTATACGACGCTGCACCGGAACACAAAAAACGAAGACTGGACACAATACAGAACCAAGCGCTGGGCATTATCCTAGGAACAGGCAAGCATACACCAAGGGAAGCCCTAGAGGTAGCACTAGGAGTACTTCCACTACAACTGAGAAGAAAGCAATTAGTGTACAACTACTGGATGAAGGCTGCGAAGGATTCAAGACACCCCGCGTTCAGTGCATTCGAAGAAAACAGAAGCAAATGGGGAGGAATACCTATACAAAAGACGCAAACACCAGCAGGATGGACAGCTGCACAAGAGATGAACGCGGACGAGAAACTAGCCAGGGCACTGGCACGAACAAGAGTTCACAGACAAACAACACCCCAATGGGAGCTCCATCCATCCATCCATCATGTGCCATGCCGGTAAGCGTGGGCGGTCATGTTCTGCCATCTCACTCGATCAACAGAGTCGTGGATCAGTTCCGTGTTTCTGTCTCGACCATGCCACAAGGCCAAGCCATCCAAATACTTGTTTCTAGGTCTTCCCCTTGGTCTGTTCCCCTCGATCTTACCAGTTGTCACCAAGTTCTCCAAATCATTTCTTCTCATAACATGCCCAAAAAATTGTGACTGTCTACGTCTAATGTCTCTGATCAGTTTACGATCTTCATTTGTTTCTTGAAGGACTTGTTCATTGGTCTTTCTGGCTGTCCATGGTATTCTTTGCATTTTCCTCAGAAACCACATTTCTACAGCCATCAGATGTTTTTCAGCCTGGCTGCTCATTGTCCAAGCTTCACATCCATATAAAAGTACAGGTTCTATGTAGCATCTCAACACTCTTTTTCTCGTTTCAATTGACATCTTTTTATTGGTCAGTATGTTTTTCATCTTGCTAAAGGCTACTTTTGCCATGGCGATCCTTGTTCTAATCTCTTCAAGGCATCTCCCATCAGATGTTATTACTGTTCCGAGATAATTGTACCTATTCACTTGTTGAAGAATATTCCCATTTACTTGTATATTACACTGTGGTATTTCGTTCTTCCTAGTGACGACCATAATCTGTGTCTTTTTACAATTTAATTCTAACCCTTGTTGTTCACTGTGTGTAACAACCGCCTCTACTAAATTTTGCAGATCCTGTTCATTGTCTGCAATCAAGACTGTATCATCTGCATATCTAATGTTATTGATGCATCGTCCCCCAATGTTGATTCCTTCCATATTTTCAATATTTCTGATACTGAACTACCATTTACGGATACGACACTCGCGAGCATAATTAATAAATCAACAGAGGACAGGGAAGCCAAAGACATAGCGGAGGAATACATAAGACAAATAAGCACGGACAACCTCACTATATACACAGACGGATCAAAGAACAAGAATGGGGAGGTAGGGGCAGGAGTAGTAGTACCATACCGGAACATCCAAAAGGAGTACAAAATAACAGACAATGCATCGGTATACACGGCAGAACTAGTAGGAATTATGAAAGGACTAGAAATAGCAACAGAGAACCCCCCTATAAAACTAACTATACTGACGGACTCACTATCTGCAGTACAAGCGCTAGGCAACCACTCTAAAGTGAACAGACAAGACCTGAAAGAGAAAATACTAACACTAACAACAAAACTAAAAAGTATGGGATGCCAGGTCACAATTGCATGGATACCAGCACACAGAGGAATAACTGGCAATGAGAGGGCAGACAGGGCCGCAAAACGCGGGACAAGCAGCCAGAATATAGTAGACACAGGACTCGGCATTCTGGAGGCAAAAAGCATTATCAAACAACAAGTAATCGACAAATGGAAACAACAATGGAGAGACAGCAATAAAGGACGACACGCTTACCACATGCTCAGAGAGCCAAGTATGAAAAGTCAAGTGAAAGACAACACAAAAATACCAACGTACAAGAAACTATGGAGATTGAGAATCGGGAAATGGAAAGATAAAATCACCCGACCACACTGCATTGATTGCCGGGAGGAAAACACTATAGAACACTACCTACTATCGTGCACAACCTATGTCCAGGAACGCAGGGACCTAGTAGAATACTTCCAAACAAGAAACACTACGATGACGATGAAGGAATGCCTACAGGTGGAAGGCGACAAAGAAATACTAAAGCTTACAAAACAATTCATTACAAGAACAGGGAAAGAAATATAACCAACATAAAATAAAGCCAACAGCAAAATAAAAATACAGTGAGGGATGGGCAAACCGATAATGACAGCAGACACACCAGCAAAGCGACAGAAGCAAAAAGGATGGCAAAGAGAGGAACTCGGTCAGACAGGCAGAAATAGAAGCTGACCAATGCACAAAAGACCAGAAAACCAATACCGCACTATGAACCACCACAACTATAACCAACGTCATTAAGACGGGTTGAACGAGGTGGAAAGTTTCTTTTTTTTTTCGACAAATCGGAATCGGAATCGGAATCACTCGCTCTACAGCAGTTCACGGGCTGACTTGGCTAGCTACAGAGGTATTTGTGAATCAGGCTGGTGTGAGCATTGTTCGTGTAGTGACCAGATATTGTTCACGTGCTGACTTGGCTAGCTACAGAAGTGAAACACGCTGGTGTGAATCGCTTAGCCTTATTCGTGTCGTCGGCAGCTGATTGTTGATAAACCACTGAAACATATTGTGAATACAGCAGAACTTTTTGTGGTTGTAAGAAAATCAAGTGTGTGACTTATTCATATACCACCACGTTTATCAATATGGCCACCAAACATGGTTTCATGTGTTCGGTGTGCGACAAAGACTTCCGTGATAACTATAACCTTAATCGTCACATTCGGAACATTCATGATACGAAAGATCAAGCACACTTATGTCATATCTGTGGACAACTTTTCAATAGAAAAGGCAATCTACAAAGACACAAACGAACACAGCATCACCCGCCTATGGATACACCAGAATCAATTACTACAAAACCAGAGACGACACCACTAACACGCCCGATGACACCACCAACTGAAACCACCATAACTAACAGTCAGATACAGTCAGACGAGAATATTCTTGAACAACTGATAGACGACGAAGCAGACATCTTAGCAGCAGGGGAACCAGATACACTACACAGCCTTCCACCCGATATTCAACAAACATATAGAGAAAATTGGGAAGCTATCAGGACACATCACAAGATTAACAAGTATTTATCGACATACACATTCTTTATTAGCCCGGAGATACAAAGCCCTATCAAGTGGACAGATTCGTTGTATAAGATTTTCAACGCTCAAATTTGTCGCTTTAAGATAAACTTTAGCTTTCATTTAGTGTTAAGACATAGAGGAACACAAGAATTTCCAGCGCTCATAAATAACAGACACGACTTTGATGGTTTTATCAATACAGTACACGAACATGACATTCATTCCTACGCCATGCAACAACGTACAGACACCAAATATACACTAGAAACAGTAGCTGGCATATGTTTTTACTTCTTTCATATGCCCGAGTTCCCGATATATTGATGTGTAGGTGATATATAATCCCCAACTACATTGTTATATTTTTTTTTCACAAACCATGTATGTCATTGATTTTTTTTTCTTATGATATATCACTAAATTGTTTTGATGAATATGTTGTGAACACACATATTTTGGTGATAAAATAAAACATATTGAAAGCAAGTTTTTTGTTGGTTGATTATTTCAAGTGGGTGGCTTTCACGTGGTTGCCCCACTTCTTTTCCGAGAGACATCAACACTGACACACAAACACACAATGGAACAAAGACAAAAACACAATGGAACAAAGACAAAAACACAATAAAAACAGAGACAAAATTAAAAAACAAACAAAAAAGTAACATTTTTCAAATGGTTTTTATTGGTATACAACAGCAAAGTACATTTTAAAACTGGCTTCGTTTACGACCCAAAGGGATCAGAGGGACTTGGTTATTGTAGAAAGATGTCTGGCCTTTTAGAGGCCTGTCTTGACTGTCGGTACACGTAGACTGGTCTGGTTTGTATGTAGCTTGGTCATCATAACTTAGTTTCTCAAAAGCAGCTAGAATGTCAGCCTTCATCGAGACGACAGATTCAAACTCTGCTTTCGTAAGTGTAATTCCCACATTGGAAGGATACATCATCTCAGAATCACAATACTGGTGTAGATGGAGTGTCGTCGTTCCTCTGAGAAACTGTCACCGCTTTCAAACTGTTGGCTAGCTGTCTGGGTATATCAACAGGTCTTGACATGAATAACCACTTGGATGTAGACATCTTGATCGTTGTAGACAAAAGACGAGTGGTCGTCTCAGCTTATAACGATGAATTTATATAGTTTTAAACATATCTGGACTTGTCTTTTTTAACCATGGAGTAACCAATGGAAACACGAGACGATCGTTCACGTGTTGTCTGTGTCCAAATGGTTGAAGGATACGTGACATGCTCGCGCCGCGACATTTCATCAACAAGAAATACAAGGCGTACAGACCCCAAGTGGCGTTATTAATGTCTTGTAACATACGAGTGTTGTACACTGGTGGTCTGTCGGAGTTTCGTCGTATAAACAGGATAATGTCGGTGTGTTATGGTGGCAATCCAAATGAATCGAAATATTCAAACTGACCTAGACCATTAAAATATAGGGCGATCCAATGTGAGCCAGAGTAAGCACTGGTGTCAGTATTGACGATCAAAGCGGCTGGTTGTGTTCTATCAATGTGTCTAGGCAATTGATCTCTAGCGCATACGTTGACTATCGAAAGTCGTCGAACAACCAGATCAGACATGAGTAATTGTCTTAGCTGTTGGGTATCCATTATGCTATGTAATCTGGTAGCACTTGTCTCGTCTTGGAAACTTCTAGGACCGAATCGAGTTCGGCGTATACGACGACTTGTAGAGGTGCATCCGTTATAACATCAAACTTTAGTTCTACTGACAATGGACCAGATTTCGCCAATTCAAACTGCTCCCCATCTAATATACTGGGAGTCAGATCAAAAGCATATAGAGCGTACCCTTGACTAAAACTGTCATAATTGATACCATTCCCGACATCCTTACCGGTCAGACCTAGGGCAAAATTGGTACAATGGAAAGCTCGCATGTACTGACTCGTGGTATAATTCATGGTTAAGGGTTTGCCTGTGACACTACACCCATCTACCATCAGACTCAAATAGTTTAACTGATAATGATTGAATATGAAGGGATTCGTGTTTAGCTCTCCGTTGAAACAGGAAGCATTCACTAAACCGATCACCACCCGGGTCGATGTCTGGCTGAGGAACAGGTTATCTTGTGTGTGGGAAAACATACCTTTCGGGATAGAAAAGGTTTTTACCACGACTCTTTTAAAAGGATACTTGGCATTGGATCTCAATAAGGCTTTTTCATGAGCCAGAGAGATAGCTGGATTTAACTTAGTTTCCTCACCAAGAGGCTGTCGTAAGTAATGACACTTTTGTACCCACGGTTTACATCCGTGACAATCAAATTAAACACGGATTTTGATGGGGTTAGTTTGATTTTAATATCGACGCCATTCAACATGTACCTGTCCTGATTGAAAATGTCGGAATGTAGGCGCCCCATCATATCCAGAGGCACACTATAGCTGGCTAAAGATCTTCTTTTGGCTAGACCTGTATTGGTATCACCCTTCGTGTCTGTCATATACAAAGGAGTATCTTGATAGTATAGAGCTGACGTCAGATGACTCTTTTTGGCCTCTTCGCCATAATTCAGAAGAGCTTCCAAGTATGCCCGGTACGGATACGAATTTTCACTCGGTGAAATAAGAGTATCGTTCAGGGACACGTCTTCTTGAGAAAACAAACTATGCAAATAATAATTTATAGGACCGACTTCGGCTGTGTTTGATAGGTCGTCGCCATTGGGCAGTGTAACTTTGGCTCTCACGTGGAGAAAAGTATTAAACAAATCAATGTAATCTTCTCCGACACCAGAGATGGAGAATTCGATGGGTGCCCCATAAGCTAACGTGGCCAACGGATGAATCTCCACAAACTGTCCCTCTTGCTCAGCCGTCTGGGTGGGAGGCACACTAAACAGTCCCAGACCAGAATGCAGACACTCGCATGACTTGGGATGAATTAACGCCATTATGAGAAAATATCCGAATGTCCCGGTTGGTGGTGATGTTTCTTATGAGTCGACGGGTTTCTGACTGCTGGTTTTATTCTTTTACTGGGCTGACCTGGCGGGGCGGCTCGTTTTCATTTCCTAACCCCACTACCTGATTGGCTGATGTGTTGAGCAGCGCCTTGTAGTAAGCGTTGACCAGCATCTCTGGCATGTTATTTGAAGGACTCACCAACATCCCTACCAGCTAGGGCATCTTGAGCCACTTGCAAACCCGTCCCCAGTCCTTCTCTCAGTAGGGCTTTGCCACCAGTCTTCAACCAAGGAAGAATTGTGCAACCAAGACCACTAAAGAAACTACCAATTCCATGACCTCGCTGACTTCGACCACCCACAAAAACAGGGAGACCACTTCCAGCTTGATTGCAGAAATAGTCCTCGTACAGTTTAGGGTTTCGTTGGATTGGCACGTGCCTAACCATGGTTAGCCCAGATCAAACCGTTTGGTTGTTCGAAAATGTAACGTCACTACTGAAGTTCCACATCTAAATGGGATAGGTTTCCCATGCTCATCGGTTATAAGAAGTTCAATCGTGTCAAAGGAGAATCGACTGAGGGGTACGTAATGTGGCTTGTCATACATCCTAAATACGGAGGTGGTGGATCTGTCTAGAACAGGTAGTGTCCGCAGTAATGGTACCATCACATCACCAACCACCCGCGAGGTGACAATGTAGGAATAGACGAAGACATTTCTCGTGCCCTGGTCTAAATCTACTTCACCCACACCAGATAGACTGGGTTCAGTCTCGGTAACATGTGTCAAGGGAAATTGTAAAATTTCTGCCAACTTGTCACTAAGTCTAACTTCAGCCCCCTGCTCATATAATTGGAAACGAGCCTTATTCGAGATATCGTTATAAGAGAACATCATTCGGTTATGTTCTTGCAAGGCATCGTCGAGACGCAGCCATTGTAGTTCATATATAAATCTCTCAGCCTCGATAAGCAATCTATTCAATTCAGCAATGAATTTTTCTGTTGATATGTACAGATCAGGCGTCAGCGTAATCTTCATCGGTGGGTCGTCTAGCTCTGGAGGTGGAAAGTACTTTATCCACACCTCATCTTTCAAAATGTTAAAATAGGTGTTGGGAAACTGAATATCGACCAAACCAACTTCGTACTGGGAGGTGAGCTCAATAGTTTGCGACAGCTTGACAAAGAAATGTCCGGCATTATTTTGGGGGTATATTTGTAACGAGGCATTACTGGGCAGCGTCACGTAAAAACTCATTTTAGTCTATCCTGATTCGAAAATATAAAGTTAGCACTGAAGTCCCACCATTGAATGAGAGTGTTTTACCCATATCGGTAGTTAAAAGTATTTCCACCGTGTCGAAGGAGAATCGACTTAATGGTACATAATGTTGCTTATCGTAAAGATGAAACACTGAAGGTGACAGTCGGTCCAATATAGGAACAGTCCTTAGTAAAGGAACCATGACGTCTCCAACTGGTCTCGCGGCTACGAGGTCGAAATAGACGTACATATTTTTAACTTCGCTATCCATCTCTAATTCTACATCACCGTATAATAAGACATTGTCGTCTGATAGAGTCGAGCTTGGAAAACCCAACATATTTTTCAATCTGTCACTAATTTTAGCCTGGGCGCCTTTTTCAAATATTTTCATCCCGACTCTTTTCCAAGGTGTACATAGCAAGAATTTGATATTTACTTTCTCGTCTACTTGGGTTTCTACACACAACTTATTCAATTCCTCAATGAAAGTTTCAGGTCCGCTGAACGGACCCGGTGGACATGTAAGCGTTATAGGTTCTCTACCACTACCTTTAGGTGGAAAGTGTTGGATCCAAATTTTCCCGAGCAAACCATTAAAATACGCATTGGAGAATTGAATCTCGGCCAGGCCCAATTCGTATTGGGTCGTTACATCAATGGTCTGCGGCAACTTGACAAAAATGTGACCTGGGTGGTTGTTGGGAAATACCTTTGGTGCAGCATTGCTCGGTAACGTCACGTAGAAACTCATCGTTTTTCTAGTTTAGGATTAGGTAGCATATATCCCAAACAACTACTCATTAGAGCTACCCACAGCTTGCCGTCTGGTGCGTCTGCGCTGCCTTGAGTCAGATTGAACAAAGACGCGACAATTACGGCATATATTACCACCATTTGACACAGAAATACAATCTCTTGCCGTGGCACACCTTGTCCAAAGAATGACCAGATCGAAGTTATTTCCCCATCTGTCGGTTGTGGGCGCACCACAATAGTTTCCACCTTGTCTTCACTCACGCCACTAGTTTCCATAACCAGCTAGTTGCGTGTCAGCTATCCAACTATTGAATGAAATAGGATAACCAAACCACTTCACTAAATACTCTTTCCCACCACCTCTCCTGGGTCTTTCTTGTAAGATTGTTTCGATACGATACACTTGCTTGTCTCCAACTAGTTGTATTTCTTCTCTGTAGAATGAGCCCCGTAGTTCCTGTCCCGAATCGTCTTTTAGCACATAGGTCACCGGACTGGTCTGGTTTATGCGACTGACGGTAAACAATTCTTCTGTCCATAAGGGCATATACCCTTTTTTAGAAGGTTGTTTGGGTTGAGCCAGTCTGACTCGATCCCCATGTGTAAAATACACTTTTTTCGATACGTATGTCTGCTTATACAAGTTATTCCACACCTCTTCTTGATTACTATAGTTGACTTGCACAGGGGCCATGCGAATACTTCTGTGATACGAACCATTGTAGTTCTGGATCAATTTATCTATCACGTCGACGTAGCGCAGTGTATTGGTCTTGGTGAAATAACGCCACATTTTTTCTTTCAGGGTCCGGTTGAATCTTTCCACTATCGCCGCCTTCACATCTTCATTCTCAGTGGTAAAGAAGTGCACACCTCGATCTTTCAGAAATTTTAAGAAGGTCCGATTGACGAATTCTGAACCTTTATCGTTCTGAAAATTTATCGGTTGGCTATCACCAAAGATTTTACTCACAGCGACCACCAGAGCTTTCCCTGTTTTCTTCTGGATCGGGATGGCCCAAACATATTTACTAAACACATTGATGCAAGTCACTAGATACGACATCCCATCGCTGTATCTTTGTAGTAGTCTCATATCTATCAGGTCGGCTTGAAATTGCTGATTTATACCACCGGTTATGGTCTGGCGTCTCTGGAAGCGGCGACGGATCAGTTTATGCAACGTGTAGGTATCCTGATGACGTAACCATTTATCTATTTTCTTAAGATTAGTATTTCTTTTTAAGGCGGTGGCTCCACCATAGGCTCCCGGTTTCTTAGGGTCATAGTAATACTTTCTTAATTGCGCGGCCATTTTTCCCACTTGGGGGTAGGTATCATACTCTTCTTCTTGCTTCGCCTGAGTTTGTAAGGTGGTGTGGTCTCGACTGTTTTGGGGTCGACTACTTGAGTTTTAGCCGGTTGAATAGGTGTTGGTTTCAAGAGGTGTTGGTTGAAGAGGTGTCTCGGCTACTGGTGTCGGTACACTGGTGACTTCAGGTTTTTGTTCCTTGATATCCACTAGTCCTAGAGGCTTGTTTCTGTACTGTTCAAGTCGATTCAAATACCGCTGTAGTGTTTGGTGATACGCTCTGGCCTTGTCACGAAGTGGTAGATCTTCTGTTTCCAGGACTTGTTGTATTTGATGATCCAAGTCGTGTAGACTATCATTTAGTGTGTCGGGTGGTACATAGGGTTTTTCTAGCAACCGGGGATCGATCAAGATCATCTTCTTGGTCATTACAAACCCACCACGCTTTTCAACACATTTAGTATGGGGCCTAGTAAGGCGCCTATGAAACCACCTTGTAGCAGGATCTCTTTCATTTTCTTGAGCGATAATTTCTTATGCGTGAGTGCTCTCAGACTGTCTTTGTGCTGTTGCAGACGCTTCTTCTGAGCTTGTGTCAGGGGAACATTACCTTTTAAAACGTTGTGATAGCATTCGCAAATTTATTGGGCGAGATCCGGGGAAGCTGATTTCATTACTGCCTTCACAGTGGCTGGGTTGGTCTGACCCAAGAAGCGTAACATACCCTCGTTACGTTTAAGTCGGTTAGACATGTTGTTTGGGGACGTAGACGACTTGGTGTTGATCAGGGAATATATGACTTCGTAAGCGGAGCTGATCCGGTGTTTCCTGTCGCAGGGCAAATAACAAATACCCGTGTGGAGCCGATGTCGCGTCTTTAAAACTCTCTTGGACATATGACACACGTCCTGGACACATCTGCTTGGCCAGATTGGTAATCTGAGACCCGTCTCGAGGATTCTTAAACACCACTAGGTAGAGTAAATTCAGACTGATAGTTCTTTGTTCTTTATGCTTACCAAATAGGTTCTGTACTATATACATAACACTGAGGTTGCCATGATGACTGCCTTTAGTAAATAACTTAGTCACTCTGTCATCTGTCTCAGACATTAGATCATCTATGACCACTAACCGACGTCTATCCCCTGTCCATTTTCCCACATCAGGCAGACCTTCATTAAATTGAACAACCTTCATTGTTTCGTAGATGCGTTGCCATTCCCCATAGCACCATATAATTTCCTCTGGAAGGGGGTCTACCATGGCTGGTAGATGGGCCAAGAACCGTTGGACAAAGACGGTTTACCACTCACCGTTGGGCCCGCAATCAAGGCCGTAAAAGGATGTTTCCACCTAGGATCCATGAGTATTAATAACCACCTACCTAGTCGCGTTGATGTTTATAACGCGTCGGGTGATAGTATTAGCCCATTTGACCACCAACTGCACGCCAGTGGGTCTCTGATAGCTATCGGTATAATAATGACACAATCAACGGCCGACTTGAAACACAGCGAGCTGGTGACTATGGCGTTGACTATTATTAGTTCCTACAAGTCCACAAAGACCAATAACTCGAGGTTGTGTCGGTTAGTACGCCACTTAGCCAACCAACACGGTGTGATATTCACGAGACTAGAAGTCCGTGTCAAGCCTGAACACGTTTTCCCGGTCTTTGTTTCAATCGCTGATCAAATCTTTGCCGATAACGTCATCAACTATGGGAGAATAATGATGGTGTATACACTCGGTATGCGTCTGGGTAAGCATCTGGTTAATAATTCTTACAATACAGACGTGAATGTCCAGGCCCTAGAGGAAAGCTTCGCTACATCTGTAGGTACGTATATGACTGATAAACTACATCCTTGGATACTGCAACATCAAGGTGGATGGCGTAATTTCTATACTTGGTTGCAGGCAACAGTTGAATAAATACATAGTAAGAAATGTATCAAGTGTGTATGTGTCTTTCTTCTTGTCTGTACTTGTGATGACCATGTCTGTGTTACAAGTGTGTGTGTGTGTATGGAAGATGATATGGTTGTGTGTCAGTGTTCATGTCTATGCAAGTGAGTGTGCAGATGTGTTATTCACGAGACTAGGAGTCCGTATCAAGCCCGAACACGTTTTCCCGGTCTTTGTTTCCATCGCTAATGAAATCTTCGACGATAACGTCTGCACTCGTGATGTCTGTATGTGTACTTGTCTGTACTTGGGTGTGGTTGTTTGTACGTGTGTGTGGTTGTCTGTATGTAGAAGTGTATCAAGTTGGGTGTGTTTGCTTCTTTGTATGTCTTTGGGTGTACGTGTGTGTGTTTTTGTTTATGTATTTGTATCTGTTATAGACAATGAGGCTACCCTCGTGGAGACGAATTACCATGCTATATTGTGCTGGTTGCCTAGAGGAGCAGTCCAAGCACCTGACTCATACGTATATGAACCGTATTGACACTCAAATATAGTCCTTCCTTTCTTCAGGCGGGTTGACCGTTGCCGACAACAATTACCGACAACCATCACCACTGATGCTACGGCGGAGTCCTCCAGACATCACCCAGAACTAGGTCACCATCCCCTCAATCCCACCAGACTCCTTCGTTTACTTTTTCAGATTATACCGAACCTCTACATAACACCCCACCTCAATACCCATTTAAGCTTTATAAATCCTCACAGAACAGACTCCTACGACCATCTTTACTTTTCAGCTGATAGTGAAGGCGACCCTCTACATAACACCCCACCTCTTATCAATACCCATTTAAGATCTATGAATCCTCACAGAAAAGAGACAACATATAGTGACCGACAGGGATTCAAACCTACCACCTCCCGACAGGACTGCTTCGACCCATCACGGTGTTTTTCTACCACTGAGCCCCACAAAAACGCACACCGACACATTCGTTTCTACTCTTACAGATTACCCCACACACCCCCGCTTTTCCCTCTTTTCTTCACACCACCAAATAATATAGCCCGCCTCCAACAACTCTCCGACTTTTACACACGCTTCCACCAACGAAATATATTCGCAACGTACCCGTCACTTTATGACCCATATTTCAGTCACGACTCACTTTCCCACCGTTCCCACCCAACCAGAATCATCGTCACGAATCTAATCTTCATCTTTTCACACCACCAAATAATATACCCCCCCCCCCCCCCCCACAACTCTCCGAACATACGGTTCCACCAACAAAATATACCCCGCCACTTTTTTCATGACGCGTCAAAAATGTCCCACCCTTCCCAGCCAACCAGAAGCAGCAAGCTTTCCCACCCCACCACCATGACGATAATGATGACGCTAATCTTCATCTTATGTCTACCATTTTTACCAACAAAATATACAGCCCGCCCCCCACAACTCTCCGACTTTTACATTCTTACCAACAAAATATATTCTCAACCCACCACTTTTTACCCCATACCAGGCACGACTCACGTTCCCACCGCCCGCCTTCACCCAGCACCAAGATTTCATGCTGATGACGACGATGACGAGGAGCCTCTTCATCTTATGTCTACGAACAACATTCATCACTACTCCCATAGCTAAGTTTTCAAATCGGTTCTTCATAGGGTAGCCTGGCAAGCTGAGGAACTTGTCTGTTTGTATTAGTGTTTTCGTATCTCTGCACTCACTCAGTGCTTGGATCCTCCCCATTTTCTCCATTGCTACTATAGAGGTTGATCTCATCCCTCCTGTGGTGACTCTAAGAGCTTGATTCTGCACCCTGTCCAGCTCTTGTAGTGTGGTTTTTGATGCTGAACACCACGCAGTTGACCCGTATTCCAGGTGTGGTCGTATGCTCTGTTGATAAACTTTGCTAAGTATTTTCCCACTGGCTTCCCATGTGGTTCCACTTAGGTTTCTCAGGTTGGCTATTTTCTTTATGCTACTCCTTTTTTATGTGTTTTCTCCATGTCAGCCTGGCATCAAATGTTACTCCAATGTATGGTGGTTCTTTATCTTCTCTTAGGGGCATTCCATTTATCTGGATGATCCCTGCCTTTTGTTTCGGAGAGAGGGTAAATAGAATGTTGCTGCATTTGTCAATGTTTATGCTGACACACCATCTATCTGCCCATGCAGTAAAAGTATCTACAGCTCTCTATAGCAATATGGTGGCCACTGATGCATGTTCATGTTTGCTCCACAAAACCAGGTCATCAGAGTACATTGCCACTTTAATTCCATACGGTAGATTAGCAACAGCCGGTCTCTGGCCGAGGGGTTACAACACTTTCTCCTTAATCCCATTTATCACGCAGTCTCGTAGCGGGCGAGAACTGGGAGCGGTTCGTCCCCCGCTGGTGACTTGCGGGATAACTGAGCCGGCCGCTCAGAAATCAATGGCAAACTACTGAGCGTAATTTTGCCAAGAAATCAACAGACAGCTGAAAGATGCTGCTGTTGACAGCGATGTCCTGTAAAGGATATGCGAATTTAAAAAAAAAAAAAAGATTAGCAACAAGATCATTGATGAAGATTAGAAAAAGTTTGGGGTACAGGACTCCGCGCTGGGGAACGCCGTGACGCAATAGTACTTTCTTGCTCTTGAGTCCGTCTCTCTGGACTCGGGCTCTTCTGTTGTGCAAGTTTCACCCATTTGTAAAATCTTCTGTTTCTCAGTTTCCGCAACAGACCTTCTTTCCAGACTTTGTCAAAGGCTTTCTTCAGATCTATCCATGCCGCAAGCACCAGTTTCTTCTCTTGGAATGCATCCTCAATTTCTTGAGAGAGGTAGGTTGCCTGCAGTGGCACAAGGATGTTTTCACTTTCAATGTACCACTGCAGTCTGTGATTGATGACGCGCTCCATTGTTTTGCAGAGACAGCTGGTGAGGCTAATTGGTCTGTATTTGGAGGCAATAGAACTATCTTTCCCTTATTTTAGGAGGGGTATCATAATTGCTTCTCTCCAGGCTTGGGGAACACTGCCTAAAGTCCTGGTGTTATTGAAGATCTGCAATAGCTTTGCTTTGGCTTCTGTTCCTAGGTTCCTGATCATTTCATTGAAGATACTATCAGCTTCTTGTGACTTTCTCATTTTCATTTTTGATATGGCTAGCTCCAGTTCACTGTTTGTGATAGGTGCTTCCATGACCTCATGTATGTCATTATATCCTGTATACTGCCATTTCTCTCGAATCTCTTGTTGTTTCTCTAGACTAATTTAAATATTGTTATCTTGTGCGAATGAGTCCGCACAATGGTCAGCTAATTGCTTTCATGTTAAGATGTTTCCGTCTTTATGTAGTGCAATTTTTGAGTTTCTCCCTGTGCCCTCATCGTTAAGCTGTTTTATTAGCTTCCACAACTTCCTTGTGTCGTTTTCACAATTCAGTGACTCTGTTTTCTCATGCCAGCTTTTCCGTCTAGTCTGCAGCTGGGCCCTTTGAAATTTGGCTTTTGCGTGCTGGTATTTATTGTGGTGCTCTTGGCTGGGGTTGGCCTCTGCTTGCCGTCTACACACTTCCACATCATTATGCGACTGTTCCAGTTCACTACTCCAGTAGGGTTTATAATGTTTACGGCCTCCTCTTGGTACTGTCTCTCGTGCTGCCTGTAGTATGCATTTCCCAAACTCTTCTACTACTTTATTTATGTCCTTCTCAGTGTTCAGGTGTCTAACCAGTATACTGGTGCGATGTTTGTACATTGCCCAGTCTGCTTTCTTGTAGTTCCACCTCGAGAGGGTGCTGCTTTCACTTACAAGCTCATTTTCTACAATTAGAAAGACTGGCCGATGGTCACTGCCACCAAGCTGTTTCCCAACAATTCGTGTACTGTTCCACTCCAGGTCTGGTGAATGAAAAGCCAGGTCAGGTGTAGTTGTTGTGTGCCATGATTTCGAGTAGAAGGTATGTGGGTCAAACGGCTTTTTAATCAAGATGAATCTATTCCCATCCTAAACTTAGTGATCAAGGGGATAGTGTTTGCTGGTAGAGATGTCTTCATCTATTTCCATTTGAAGTAAATAACCGTGGCTGCCGTGCTTGTCATGATTCTCAAGAAGTTATCAGGCGAATTATGAAAAGAAACATTGTTAGAGATCTGCCAGCTGAAATCTGACAGAGCACATTTTGTGTCCGCTCGCTTTGAACTCAAGCGTATTCCATATGTGCTGCTACTTCTAGTGCACTAGATTGATCTTTGCGTGTGGATTAGCTTTCCCTATTACCAGTATCCCGCGCCAGCTGGCGAACCCACTGCGGGTTCTGAGATACTTGTAATTTACGTCCCCGAGCCAAGGATGAGAAGTCAACATTTTAATCCAACTGACCGGTGTAGAGGTTGAACCCGCTAGCGCTGCATCGGCACAACGGAAATTTAAGAGCGAGCGTTCTTATTTATCCCTGCTGACCTCCCACCAGCTTGTGATACCTGTCCTGTATAGAGAATGACGTCTGTTCAGTATCTTTTCCAAGGAGCTTTCTTGCTAGCCTCATGTTCCCGAAATCTTGAGGAGACCCTTATTCTCATATCGTACACTTCTGAATCCGTATTGACTACATGATAAATATTATTATGTTATAACAGAATGTGTTATTTGAATATTTTATTTCTTGTTGAACTGTTTGATGTTGTAGTGTAATGTGTGTTGTGCCAGTTGTGCAATTGGGAGGGAACAAGTCTTATCCAAGTGCGAGGAAATGCAACCTCTCTTCGTAGACTTAGATGGATAGGACACGTTAGGAGGATGGATGATGGTAGAATACCAAAGGACATCTTTTTTGGTGAATTACAAGTGGATAGGAGATCTCAGGGTCGGCCTCTACTATGATACAAAGATGTGTGTAAGCGGGATATGATTTATACAGGCATAGATAATGCACATTGGGAGCAAGTCGCCGCTGAACGTGTTGCATGGAGGGCAACTATCAGAAATGGAATAAAGGCAGAGGAGAAAATGATTGCAGATAAAGCACACACAGAGCATGAGAGATGTAAGATGGTGGAAATGACCATGTATTCACATGCATCCACTGTGGACGAACATTTACAGTGCGAATTGGCCTTATCAGCCACATTCGCCACCGCCATGGGTTATAGTTATTAAGCCTTTTTGAAGCACAATGTACCAAACTATCGTCTGTCAAGACGTAAACGTGCCAATAATAATAATATCTACATATCTCAATGGCACCCTACTAAACGTAACAATTGCCCAGTAAATCACGAGCAGCCAAAAATGCTTTTGTTTATTGCGACATCCTGTTAAGGACATGCAACTAACTTACCTTATCTCAAAATAAGTTTACCTTATTGTTAAAAGTTTGATAAGCATTATCGTCACTGAAATATGTAAGTTAAATGTTGGTTTGCTTTGTTCATACAATTTTGTAATCTTTCTCAGAATTAACTAGAATCAAGTTTTATCCGTGATACAAACCCGGAATAGAACTAAATTGACAATATAAGTCACGTTAATCTGGTGTAGGCGATATAACGTCTGTATAAAAGGTTGTTCGTACTGTGACACAGAATAATGAACACTTGCAGAAAGAAACAACTGAAATCTTTAAGCAGGAAACAATTAAAATCTTGACGTGTAAAACAACTAAAATTTTGAAGTAAGAAAAAACTAACAAGAAATTCAATTGTGTACTTCTTGAAGGTAAGCTATTACTACTACTACTACTACTACTACTACTACTACTACTACTACTACTACTACTACTACTACTACTACTACTACTACTACTACTACTACTACTACTACTACTACTACTACTACTACTACTACTACTACTACTACTACTACTACTACTACTACTATTGCTGCTGCTGCTGCTGCTACTACTACTACTACTACTTCTACTACTACTACTACTACTACTACTACTACTACTACTACTACTACTACTACTACTACTACTACTATAACTATGATGATGATTGTTACTATTATTATTACTTGTATTATTACTGAGACAGGAAATTCATCTTTTGCAAGATGAAACACATACTGACCAATAAAAAAATATGTCATTTGCAACGAGAAAATGAGTGCTAAGGTACTACATAGAACATGTACTTTTGTATGGGTGTGAAGCGTGGACAATTAGCAGGCAAGCTGAAAAATATCCGATGGATCTCTTACCCATCTGTAATTCACCAAAAAAGATGTCCTTTGGTATTCTACCATCATCCATCCTCCTAAGATGTCCTATCCATCTAAGTCTACGAAGACTGAGCATGGAATAAACTGTCACACAACCTGATGTTTCCAATACTTCAGTATTTGTGATTTTGTCTTGTCACTTAATACCAAGAATTCTTCGCAGACACCGCATGTGAAAGCTGTTTAAATGTTTCTCTTGGTGTGAGTAAGTTGTCCAGGTTTCACTGCCATAAAGAAGAGTACTAATGATAGACAAGGACTTTTGTTTTGGCAGTAAGCTTCCTGTTCTCCCAGACTGTTTCTTAACCTGTTCATTGTTGTCATTATCATTCCGGTAGCTCAATGACTAGCACTCTTGCATTCCTACTCGGTGGTCATATGTTCAAATCAAAGAAGAGGGATGGAGTTTTCTCAAGTGCCTGAGCTCCTAATTCGACCCAGCCTACAATGGGTGCCAGGACGTTTCCTGGGAAGTAAAGGCCAACTGCGCTGTATTGACCACATCACCCGTCTAGTATCAGTTGGTCTAAGAATATGGGGTTAACAGTGCATACCTGGCGAGTGAGCTAATAACGAACTGCGCTGGTAATGCCATGACTACAGCCAGACGCAGGTTCGTCGCTTGCTAAAGTGAGGCAAAGATTGACCACCTATTCCTCCTTGTTCTCAGTCCTACAAGATGTGATGGCGATATTATACCACAGACCCTCCGCAGAAAACTGCTAAGTTCATTCATTCAGTAGCATGTCCTTTGCAGAATCAGTTATCAGTTGGGGTATCTTCATTGCACTCCGGACAGGTCCATAGGTGCTCAGATCCTCCCCCCAGTATAAGCATCAGCGTTCGGTGGCTAATAGTGCCAGTTCTGTGTTGGTTAACGAGGCACCTCGTTTTCCCGATGTACCTCTCGTGTCTGGCCGTGCCAATTCTTACTCCCAAGTCTTTCATCCTGGACAGCGATGTGGATTCACTGACGTCAAAGTCTGCTGTTCTCGACATGTCTTTAAGGACGTTAATAACATCGGTACGATCCATGGGCTGGCCATCTGCAGGGGGTGCAGAGCCAGCCAGTTTATCAGCTCGTTCATTTCCCTCGACTCCTGCATGTCCCGGGACAAAGATGAAGGTGACTTTACGGACTACAGACTTCCTCGGCGACGCAGTTCTTTGCAGAATCTCGCTCCCTTAACAACCTTCCGGAAAACTTCTCGTTCACAAGCAAGATGTCCCGCGTCCGATGGAGATCATCCGCCACATCCTGCACCCATCTTCTCTTTGGCCTTCCTCTTCCTCTCTTCCCAGGTATATCCCTCCATGATTGTTCTCTCCAAACTTTCATGTCGTTTCAAGTGACCAAAATATATCAGTTTTCTTTGTTTTATTGTCTTTAATAGCCAACTCTCTTCAGTATTCAGCTCTTGAAGTATGGATGCATTTTTTTTTCTTTACCCGAGATATTCTTAGAACCCGTCTATAACATTATATTCAAGGCATGTATACACTGTTCAGCTTATTTAGTAAGTGTCCAGGTCTCACAGGCGTATGTTGCAATGGGAAATGTGTATGCTCTTAAAAATCTAATTTTTATAGTTCTATCCATTCCACTCCATAATTTATTCAGTTGTTTTAGTCTTTGAAGAGCAATTGATAGTCGTCGTTTAATTTCTTTCATTGTGTCACCACTGTTGGTAATCAATGACCCAAGATATTCGAAATTTTCCACCACCTCCAATTTTTCCTCATCAACACATATTTCCTTTTGCATAGTAGTTTTATCTGTATGCATTATCTATGTTTTTGCTATGTTAAGATATAAGTTGTGATTTTCACTATTTCTTT
Organism: Cepaea hortensis; assembly: GCA_963921405.1. NCBI lineage: Eukaryota > Metazoa > Mollusca > Gastropoda > Stylommatophora > Helicidae > Cepaea > Cepaea hortensis. Next base: position 24,872,939 of record OY992881.1, on the reverse strand, counting down.
GGGTTGAGGTTATTAAGTTCTCTATACCATTCTGTGATGTGGATAGTAATACTGTATTATCAGCATGTCAGCCAGGTCTTAGTCAGATATGCCTGAGCTACCGTATAACAGTAGACGGTACTACCTGGTTTCTGTTAGCGCCGAACGTTGGGCGGCGCTTACCAAACCCGACACCCCACATTGTGCCAACGGCTTCGGGCGGAAGAGCGCAATTGGGAGGGTACAAGCCTTACCCTGGTGCGAGGAAATGCAAGCTAAAGACAAAATTGTCATGGCAGGGCAGACCAGACCCTAAGCCTTGGTTGGCGACTGGTCTAGGATCGAAGCTCCGACAGGCGGACAGTTAGAGCATTGCTTTGCTGATCCGGCAGCTTCTGCAGCTTGTCTTGTTCCAGATGTAGGGGTGTTACCTTTCCTCTGGAGTGAACTAGGCAGGCCGAGAGAGGGATCATGCTGCATGGGCAACACATGATCTCTATATTTTAGCCCAGGCTTTGTGCTATGGAGAGGCAATAACTCCATCCCTGGTCTTAACTGGTCTCGGAATCAAAGCGAGAGGCAACTGTTACGGGTTATAAGTCCTTGTCAGTTGGCGTAGACATGGGGCGCCACGCGTTGCCTCTGACGGTGGGAGACACCTATAGGTGTCACTGATCAGCTACCGCCCGCCTCAAGCTGGGCAGCCCCCAGCCAATTGGGTGCTGATCCGCCACAGCCTGCCTGCTTCAATGGGTGCTTGGGGCTAGGACAAAATCTGATTCGCAGGCTGTAAAACCAATGCACCAGGTACAAACAAAAATATAAATAGAAACCTCAAGCTACGGCTTGCAACCTGGAACGTGAGAACCATGTGTCCAGGATTTTCCACTGACTTGACCAATATTGACGATGTGAGAAAAACGGCTGTGATTGATGCCGAACTCAATCGTCTTAACATTGATATTGCTGGCCTGCAGGAGACTCGCCTCGCTGAGGAAGGGTCACTCAGGGAAAACAACTACACCTTTTTCTGGAAGGGTAAAGGGCAGGCAGAAAAAAGGCAACACGGTGTGGGCTTTGCAGTGAAGAATTCGCTACTGGGAATGATTGAAATTCCAGCAGGAGGAAATGAAAGACTATTATCCCTGCGCTTGGCAACCTCTTGTGGGTTTGCCACCATTATTACTGCATATGCACCGACACTCGATTCCTCTGATGATGTGAAGGATTTGTTCTATGAGGAGTTAGGCTCTGTGATCAAGGCAGTTCCAAAATCCGACTACATTTATATGCTCGGTGATTTCAATGCTAGTGTGGGCAAGGACTCGAGTTCATGGCCAGTGTGCCTTGGAAAATACAACATCGGTCGCATGAATGAAAATGGGCAAAGGCTGCTGGAGCATTGCACCAGTAATGACCTATGTATTACAAACTCTTTTTTTTAAAACAAAAGAGATGCATAAGGTCACATGGAAACATCCAAGATCCGGCCATTGGCACCAGCTGGACTTCATCATCACACGGAGACAACATCTGAACCATATATCATTGACTCGTAGTTACCACAGTGCTGACTGTGATACGGATCATTCTTTGGTTGTTGCAAGGGTTAGACTGAGACCAAAGAAAATCTACACAGCTAAACACAAATCTAGCCCCAGGATTAATATTATTAACACTCATGATCCTGAAAAGTGCTTTCAGTTTCAACAGCAACTTGAAGACGCTTTCACTGATACACCAGAAAATTGTACAGTAAATGAAAAGTGGGGTCAAATTAAGGAAACTCTTTGTACAACTGCCGTAAGGGTTTACGGATCATAAGAGGCAGGACTGGTTTGCGGCCAACAGCGAGACTCTGCAGCCCTTGATTGATAAGAAGAAGAAAGCTCTCTTAAGAAACAAGGAAAGACCAACGCGTAACACTCTGAGTGAGCTAAGGCAAGCTAGGAAGGATGTGCAAAAGGCTGCCAGGCAGTGTGCAAATGATTATTGGATCAAGTTATGTGAGTCCATTCAAATCGCAAGTGATAAGGGAGACATAAGAAGCATGTATGAAGGAATAAAGAAAGCCTGTGGTCCAGTGATCAAAAGAAGTGCACCATTGAAAACCTTGACTGGAGAAGTCATCACTGATAAGAAACAGCAGATGGGCAGATGGGTAGAGCACTATTTGGAACTTTACTCAAGTGAGACCAAACTAGCGGATAATGCCCTCAACGCCATAGAGGCTCTACCAACTCTTGACCACCTGGACACACTTCCCACCATAACAGAAGTTAAGTGTGCTATAAATGAACTTGCATCTGGCAAGGCTCCAGGTAAGGATGGGATTCCAATAGAGGTTATCAGGAGTGGGCAAGACACACTCACTATACAGATCCACCAGCTAATAGAGCTATGCTGGCGTGAAGGACAAGTCCCACAGGATTTCAAAGATTCAAGCATCATAACACTGTACAAGAACAAGGGCGATCGGAGCGACTGCAACAACTATAGGGGTATCTCACTTCTGTGTATTGTTGGAAAAGTATTTGCCAGAATTGTTCTGCGCAGACTTCAAGTTCTAGGAGATCAAGTCTACCCCGAATCACAGTGTGGCTTTCGACAGAACCGGTCTACCACTGATATGATATTCTCATTGCGACAAATGCAAGAAAAATGCCGTGAACAGAATCAACCACTGTTTATTGCCTTCATCGACCTCACAAAGGCATTTGATTTGGTCTGTCGTGAGGGTCTGTTCAAGGCACTAAAGAAGATTGGCTGCCCACCAACTCTTCTGTCCATTGTGGAATCGTTCCACACAGGCATGAAGGGTAAAATCAAGTTTGATGGTGCAACTTCTGAAGAATTTGAAATCAAGAGTGGAGTCAAGCAAGGTTGTGTACTAGCTCCCACCCTCTTTGGAATATACTTTTCACTTCTACTGAAATATGCATTTCGTGATCAGGATGGTGGTATATACATTCACTCACGCTCAGATGGCGGCCTCTACAATGCTCAGAGATTGAAGGCCAAGACCAAAATTAGGAGGGTACTGATCAGAGAGTTGCTTTTTGCAGATGATGCTGCAGTTACGACCCACTCTGAGGAAGAATTGCAATGTCTACTATCTGCATTCTCCAATGCTTGTTCTGAATTTGGTTTAACAATTAGCAAAAAGAAGACACAGATTATGTCACAAGGTGCACATGGGGTACCATCAATCTTTATTGACGACGCCGAACTAGAGATAGTAGACCATTTTACATATCTAGGATCAGTGGTAAATAGCAAATTATCCCTAGATCAGGAAATCAACATCCGGATTGGTAAGGCAGCAACAACAATGAACAGGTTAAGAAAAAGAGTCTGGGAGAACAGGAAGCTTACTGCCAAAACTAAAGCCCTTGTCTATCAAGCCTGTGTCCTTAGTACTCTTCTTTATGGCAGTGAAACCTGGACAACTTACTCACACCAAGAGAACAATTTAAACAGCTTTCATATGCGGTGTCTGCGAAGAATTCTTGGTATTAAGTGGCAAGACAAAATCACAAATACTGAAGTATTGGAAAGATCAGGTTGTGTGACAGTTTATTCCATGCTCAGTCTTCGTAGACTTAGATGGATAGGACATCTTAGGAGGATGGATGATGGTAGAATACCAAAGGATATCTTTCTTGGTGAATTACAGATGGGTAAGAGATCTCAGGGTCGGCCTCTACTACGATACAAAGATGTGTGTAAGCGGGACATGATTGATACAGGCATTGATAATGCACATTGGGAGCAAGTCGCCGCTGAATGTGTTGCATGGAGGGCAAATATCAGAAATGGAATAAAGTCAAAGGAGAAAATTATTGCAGAAAAGTCACACACCAAGCGTTTGAGACGTAAGATGGTGTATGATGGTGAAAATGACCACGTGTTCACATGCACCCACTGTGAACGGACATTTACAGCGTAAATTGGCCTTATCAGTCACACTCGCTACCGCCATAGTTAAAAGTTATTATGCCTTTTTAAAGCACAAACTATCGTCTGTCAAGACGGCAAGGTGCCAATGTTATGTTAATTATCAGCATATCGAATCTCTGTTATTTCGTGACCGCCGATATTTAGGGCATCATATTTCTCCCTGGTTATATTATCTCTGACAATTCTCATTATATTATCGGCGTACAGGTTAAATAAATAGGGTGACAGCACACAGTCCTAACGGACTCCTTGCTTGATGTCAAACAAATCTGATGTCTCGCAATCTATTCTAACCGCTGCTTTTTGGTCTAGAATACAGCATTTTTATAAGTTCTACTACATGCGATGGAAAGTCCATATTCCTCATGATTTCCCAAAGTTTCTGATGTTGTAGACAGTCAAATGCCTTTGAATAATCCACAAAACATGAGAATAGGTTTACATTAAATTCTCTGCAGTTATCTATTATTAAACGCATGATGAGTATGTGATCTCTTGTTCCTCTTCCTTGTCTAAATCCAGCTTGAACCACATTAATCTCTTCTTCCATTTTATTACGAAGTTTTCCCATTATGATTTTTAGTAGAATTTTACTTGCATGACTGATCAGGGCAACATTTCTATAGTTGGTGCACAATTTCATGTTGCCTTTTTTTTGGTATTGGAATGAAGATAGTTCTCTTCCAATCGTTTGACCATAAACCCATATCTTGTTACATAATGCGTGATAGATGTGTATGCTTTCTTCTCCTCCCGCTTTACTTAGTTAAGCTGGTATGTAATCAAATCCTGGTATTTACCATTCTTCAAATTCTTTATTGCTCATGCAATTTCATCTAATGAGGGTTCAGGTTCTGTCCCTGTTGTAACTGGTTCATGTATACCCTTCATATCCTCACAGTCATTCATATCTTACATTCCACTGCAGTATTCCTGCCATCTCTCTAGAATGTGTCTAGATTCTGTTAAGGTATTTTCCAACTTGTCACAGATAACATTTAATTGAGGTTGAACATTTCTTGTCAATAACTTCATTTCTTTGAACATTTCGTAATCTCTTCCATTCTTATGATATTGCTCTATTTGAATACAACAATTTTTTCATATGATATTGCTCTATTTGAATACAACAATCTTGTATATATTGGTTTTTGTCCTTTCTTATGTTCTTTTTTATTTCTCGTGTTATAGATTTATACTTCATCCTTCTGTTATCGGTTTCTCGTTTATTTTTCAGTTCCCTTCGTTGTTTTATTAATTCTAACGTGTATGGTGTAATCCATGGCTTATGTTGCTAATATCTGGTCGGAATTATATTTTTGGCCGCTGTTATCAAGATATCTCTAGCTTGTACTGCCAGTTCATCAGGTGTAATTTCCTCTTGTACAGACACCAAGACCCCAAACGATTCCTCACTTCTACGTTGCATGCATTCGGTATTTTTGTGAGATCAAAACGAAGTGGCCTTGGTCCTCGGGTAAGGTTTTTGAGTTTAAGTTCAGATTTCCTTTTAATAACTGATGATCTGTATCACAGTCTGCACATCGTAGGGTTTTTGCAGATGTTATGCATGATCTCCATCTTCTTTGTATTAAAATATAATCTATCTGATTTTTGGTAATACTGTCCGGAGACTTCCATGTGAAGCGTCTTCTTGGATGTTGTTTAAAAAGCGTGTTGGCTATCGTTAACTCATTTTCTGTGCAAAAATCAATTAATTTGTCACCTGCATCATTTCCATTTCCCAATCCAAATTCTCCCATTTTCAGCATTTCCTTTACCTACTTTGGCATTAAAATCTCCTATTATTATTGTTATATCATTATAACCAATATTATTTAATGTGTCTTGCAGTGTGCTGTAACAATCTTAACTCTTTCGCTACCAGCGGCCGATACATCGCCACAATTGACCGACACTATTGGCAATTGGTTATTCTATCGTCACAGAATGATCAGTGGTGTATTTGATACATTTCTGCTCCATTCCGGAATTTTAGGTTACAGTAAACTGAAAATTTACACGGCCGGAACATATCTTTATCATCATGGTGCGGTCAAACATTTGCCAACATTGATTCTTGTGAATTTTTAAGTTTTAAAGTAGCGTTAATTTGTTTATTTTGGTTTTTCACAATGGAAACGCCCACGAGTATGCGACCTCGTAGAATAACTTCAGATCAAGCTAGGTTATTGTTCGAAACACTTTTAAACAATAGTGATTCCGATTTGAGTTAAGATTCAGAAAGAAGTTTTAGTTGTGAGTCTAAAGTTTTAGCACGTGGTGATAAAGAAACCAGTTAAAGTTCGTAATCAGCTGAGGTGTCTGACAATGAATGTCCGTCTGACAATGAAAGTCAGGATGTCACAATTACTTCTCAACGCAAAGAAAAGCAAACAGTACAAAATAAGAATAAAACTGGAGGGAAAAAAACTCGAATTTACAAGCTTCTGTAGAGCGTGATGCACCTCTACAATCATCACGACATGGCAAGATGTGTCAGAAGTGGAAACAAAACCGAAGTTTGAGTTTCGTCCTCGAAGATCTCACGTCAACTCTAAACTTTATCAACTTCAAACACATATGGATTTTCTCAAAGTGTTTTTTGATGATGACATAGTGGATTGTTTAATTAAAAATGTAAACGAATATGCAGAAAAGATGTTGATGCAGAACACTCCTAAAAGAAAACATTCTAGTCTGTTATCCCGGACCCCACTCACGAAGCACGAATGGCTGAAGTTTACGTCTGTCATTATTGCTATGGGACTTGATCCAAGACCATGTATCAAAGACTATTGTAGTGCAAGTGCACATTTATATACTCCTTGGTATGCCACTATGTTTCCTGGGAATCGATTTGAATCTATTTATCACACCATGTTTCACGTATGTGAACCAGGGGCAGCAGGTGCAAAAAAAAAATCGATCCTCTTGTTGACATGATTCTGAAGAAATTCCAGGAAGCATTTTATCCATTTGAAAATGTGTCCATTGATTTCGTCCTCCTCTGCTGTTGAGATATGTGCATATATCTGTATGAGAGTTGTGTGTGTGTGTTTTTTTTTTATTGTTTTTTTTAGAGGGCGGGGGGGGGGGCGGCCTTTAAGTCTGATAGTGAGGATTCTATCACTAACTGGGTTATATCACATTAAACTGCTACGGGATACATTAAAAAATAAAAACTACACTATAGTGGCGAAGCCGGCTTCCTGGCCTAGAGGTTAGCAACTTTTCTCCGTAATCTCGTAAGTAACGTGACGACGGTGGGAATCAGCAGTGGCTCGAATCGCGTCGGTAACTTACGGGGTATGTGAGCCGGCCGTTCAGAAAGCAATGGCAAACTACTGAGCGTAATCTTGCCAAGAAATCAACAATCAGCTGATTGATTGATTTATTGATTGATTTAGGCTGAAAGATGCTGACGTTGATAGCGATGTCCTGTAAAGGATATGCAGACATTTTTTTATAGTGGCGAAGGGGTTACGGAAGAACTTAGAATACCGCGTTTCAAACAGGCGAATTAATAGCAGACCGCCTTACAGTGGGTTTTTTTGTTATAAAATGTTATGGATGCCGGTCGTTCACACAGCATTCTTAATGCGCCTCATAGCGTGAAGTGGTCCTTTATTTTACATTACCTTATTTTACTGAACTTTATCTTACTTTACGTTTATTTACTGGAAATGCATGGAATACACAATAACCGCTTGCTGTTTTGCTTGATACATAAAGACAATGCTACTTAACATTTCTCTGACATTTGTTTTGTTTTGTTTTCTTTTTAACTAGATTAAAAACAGTCAGTTAGTTATGGGACAAATCAAAGTGGTCAAGTTGTTAATCAGTATATTGTGCTGCACTCTGGTGACTGGTTTCACCGTTCCATTTTATCCGACCGCTGAAACTGGAGCAACATGCCCACAGCATACATGCCCATCTGGGAAATGCATCCTCTACACGGACATCTGCGACCGTTACAATGACTGTGGAGACTACTCTGATGAACAGGCATGTTCAACGACAACAAACACACAAGAATCCACCGTTCCATTTTATTCGACCCCTGAAACCGGAACAACATGCCCACAGCACACCTGCCCATCTGGGAAATGCGTACGTTTCACGGACATCTGCGACCGTTACAATGACTGTGGAGACTACTCTGATGAACAGGCATGTTCAACGACAACAAAAAAACAAGAATCCACCGTTCCATTTTATTCAACCCCTGAAACAAGAACAACATGCCCACAGCACACCTGCCCATCTGGGAAATGCATACGTTTCACGGACATCTGCAACCGTTACAATGACTGTGGAGACTACTCTGATGAACAGGCATGTTCAACGACAACAAACACACAAGAATCCACCGTTCCATTTTATTCGACCCCTGAAACAAGAACAACATGCCCACAGCACACCTGCCCATCTGGGAAATGCATACGTTTCACGGACATCTGCAACCGTTACAATGACTGTGGAGACTACTCTGATGAACAGGCATGTTCAACGACAACAAACACACAAGAATCCACCGTTCCATTTTATTCGACCCCTGAAACCGGAACAACATGCCCACAGCACACCTGCCCATCTGGGAAATGCATACGTTTCACGGACATATGCGACCGTTACAATGACTGTGGAGACTACTCTGATGAACAGGCATGTTCAACGACAACAAACACACAAGAATCCACCGTTCCATTTTATTCGACCCCTGAAACCGGAACAACATGCTCACAGCACACCTGCCCATCTGGGAAATGCATCCGTTTCACGGACATCTGCGACCGTTATAATGACTGTGGAGACTACTCTGATGAACAGGCATGTTCAACGACAACAAACACACAAGAATCCACCGTTCCATTTTATTCGACCCCTGAAACCGGAACAACATGCCCACAGCACACCTGCCCATCTGGGAAATGCATCCGTTTCACGGACATCTGCGACCGTTACAATGACTGTGGAGACTACTCTGATGAACAGGCATGTTCAACGACAACAAACACACAAGAATCCACCGTTCCATTTTATTCGACCCCTGAAACCGGAACAACATGCCCACAGCACACCTGCCCATCTGGGAAATGCATCCGTTTCACGGACATCTGCGACCGTTACAATGACTGTGGAGACTACTCTGATGAACAGGCATGTTCAACGACAACAAACACACAAGAATCCACCGTTCCATTTTATTCGACCCCTGAAACCGGAACAACATGCCCACAGCACACCTGCCCATCTGGGAAATGCATACGTTTCACGGACATATGCGACCGTTACAATGACTGTGGAGACTACTCTGATGAACAGGCATGTTCAACGACAACAAACACACAAGAATCCACCGTTCCATTTTATTCGACCCCTGAAACCGGAACAACATGCTCACAGCACACCTGCCCATCTGGGAAATGCATACGTTTCACGGACATCTGCAACCGTTACAATGACTGTGGAGACTACTCTGATGAACAGGCATGTTCAACGACAACAAACACACAAGAATCCACCGTTCCATTTTATTCGACCCCTGAAACCGGAACAACATGCCCACAGCACACCTGCCCATCTGGGAAATGCATACGTTTCACGGACATCTGCGACCGTTACAATGACTGTGGAGACTACTCTGATGAACAGGCATGTTCAACGACAACAAACACACAAGAATCCACCGTTCCATTTTATTCGACCCCTGAAACCGGAACAACATGCTCACAGCACACCTGCCCATCTGGGAAATGCATCCGTTTCACGGACATCTGCGACCGTTATAATGACTGTGGAGACTACTCTGATGAACAGGCATGTTCAACGACAACAAACACACAAGAATCCACCGTTCCATTTTATTCGACCCCTGAAACCGGAACAACATGCCCACAGCACACCTGCCCATCTGGGAAATGCATACGTTTCACGGACATCTGCGACCGTTACAATGACTGTGGAGACTACTCTGATGAACAGGCATGTTCAACGACAACAAACACACAAGAATCCACCGTTCCATTTTATTCGACCCCTGAAACCGGAACAACATGCCCACAGCACACCTGCCCATCTGGGAAATGCATCCGTTTCACGGACATCTGCGACCGTTACAATGACTGTGGAGACTACTCTGATGAACAGGCATGTTCAACGACAACAAACACACAAGAATCCACCGTTCCATTTTATTCGACCCCTGAAACCGGAACAACATGCCCACAGCACACCTGCCCATCTGGGAAATGCATACGTTTCACGGACATATGCGACCGTTACAATGACTGTGGAGACTACTCTGATGAACAGGCATGTTCAACGACAACAAACACACAAGAATCCACCGTTCCATTTTATTCGACCCCTGAAACCGGAACAACATGCTCACAGCACACCTGCCCATCTGGGAAATGCATACGTTTCACGGACATCTGCGACCGTTACAATGACTGTGGAGACTACTCTGATGAACAGGCATGTTCAACGACAGCAAACAAACAAGAATCCACCGTTCCATTTTATTCGACCCCTGAAACCGGAACAACATGCCCACAGCACACCTGCCCATCTGGGAAATGCATCCGTTTCACGGACATCTGCAACCGTTACAATGACTGTGGAGACTACTCTGATGAACAGGCATGTTCAACGACAACAAACACACAAGAATCCACCGTTCCATTTTATTCGACCCCTGAAACCGGAACAACATGCCCACAGCACACCTGCCCATCTGGGAAATGCATACGTTTCACGAACATCTGCAACCGTTACAATGACTGTGGAGACTACTCTGATGAACAGGCATGTTCAACGACATCAAGCACACAAGAATCCACCGTTCCATTTTATTCGACCCCTGAAACTGGAGCAACATGCCCACAGCACACCTGCCCATCTGGGAAATGCATCCGTTTTACTGACATCTGCGACCGTTACAATGACTGTGGAGACTACTCTGATGAACAGTCATGTTCAACGACAATAAGCACACAAGAATCCACTGTTCCATTTTATTCGACCCCTGAAACCGGAACAACATGCCCACAGCACACCTGCCCATCTGGGAAATGCATCCGTTTTACTGACATCTGCGATCGTTACAACGACTGTGGAGACTATTCTGATGAACAGGCATGTTCAACAACAACAAGCACACACACATGTTGGGGACACACTTGTCCATCTGGTAAATGCATCCCATACAATGACGTCTGCAATGGTTACAACGATTGTGAAGACTACTCCGATGAACAGGAGTGTCCGAAGACAACAAGCACACAAGTATGTATGGAACACTCTTGTCCATCCGGTAAATGCATCCGTTCCAATAACATCTGCGATGGTTTCAATGACTGTGGCGACAACTCTGACGAAATCGGATGTTTGAAGCCCCCATGTCTTGGACACACTTGTCCATCTGGTAAATGCATCCACTACACGGATGTCTGCGATGGTTTCAATGATTGTGCCGACAACTCCGATGAAATCGGTTGTTTGAAACCCCCATGTCTTGAACACACCTGTCTATCTGGTAAATGCATCCACTACAAGGACATATGTGATGGTATCAATGATTGTGGCGACGACTCTGACGAAATCGGATGTTTGAAGCCTCCGTGTCTTGAACACACCTGCCTATCTGGTAAATGCATCCACTACAAGGACATCTGCGATGGTATTAATGATTGTGGCGACGACTCTGACGAAATCGGATGTTTGAAGCCTCCGTGTCTTGAACACACCTGCCCTTCTGGTAAATGCATCCTCTACTCCGACATCTGCGATGGTATCAATGATTGTGGCGACAACTCTGACGAAACGAAGTCAGCATGCACCAGCAACACATAAATGGGATATACTTGTCCATTAGGTACAACATCTAAGACAGTGTTGTCTGCCATGGTTTTGATGACTGCGCTGATGGAACGAATCATTCGTGGTTTGCATGAGCATTCAATCTGCGTATGATATGACAACTGCAAACAAGAATTTAATCAACCTAAACGAATTAAAGTATAACAGGTACATGAAATGTATCACATGTTGACATTGTAATGACATGAATTAAAATACAACGTTTGCATGAAATGTATCACATTTTGACATTAAACACTCATACGCGTGCGCACGCACGCACGCACCCACACGCACACACACACACACACACGCACCCACACGCACACACACACACACACACACACACACACACATACACACAATCATACGTAAGCCTGAGCGCGAGAAGAACAACCAATCTACTTCTTCTCCTTCTTCAGCGTTCCGAGCCATTGAGGTTCTTTGCTGCAGATACAATCCGTCTCCATTCGTATCTCTGGTTGATCATCTCTTGCCAGTCGTTGATTCCAAGTGCTTGTAGGTCTGTATATATATATATTATCTCTCCACCGTCTTCTTGGTCTACCTCGGGGTCTACGGTCATTTATTTCCTGAGTGTAAGCGAGTTTTGTTTCCCTATTATCTTCCATTCTTTCTATATGCCTCAGCCATTGTAGTCTATTAGCCTTCATGATACCAGTGATTAGCGGGGACTTGAACAGATCATAAATGTCTTTGTTACTTCTTCTTTTCCACTCTGCACTTTGTGTATCCCTAATGGGTCCAAAGATGCGTCTTAAAATTTTGTTCTCAAAGGTTTGTAATAAGGCTTCGTCTCCTTTCGTTGTACTCCAGGTTTCAGAGCCATACAGCACAACTGGTCTGATCAGTGTTTTGTATATTGTGTATATATAAGGGTCTGATTTTCTGCCTTTATATGTTACTATATTATAAGTATCTTCCATGCATAGTCTGGTCATGTTGATTAACTTCCTTGGTATTCCAAATTCCTGCATAGCATTCCATATACTATTCCTATGGACACTATCATAAGCCTTTTTTAAAATCCACAAAAATGTTATGGAGATCTCTTTTATATTCCCAATTTTTCTCGGCTATTTGTCGTAAGATAAATATCTGATCTATTGTTGATCTGTTTTGCCTAAAACCCGCCTGGTAGTCACCTAATTTGTCTTCTGAATATGGTTTTAGTCTATTTAGTAATACTGCAGATAGTATCTTATAGCTTGTGGACAGTAGTGATATTCCTCTATAATTTTCACATTGGAACTTGTCTCCTTTCTTAAAGATAGGTATCAATCTACTATCATGCAAAAATTGGGGATGCGCTATTTTACTTGAAGTAATCAGAACCCAGACAACCAAGCAGCACTAAAGGACATTGGTGCCATAAGAAATGTTGGGATGGAGATCATACAAGTTTTTATAAAAGACATGTACTGCGGGTAGGTTCTCCGTTGGCCTATTCTAATCCATGTTTATGATGTGATAAAGTAGTAATGTGTGTGCTATGTAAGCACATGTGACATCTAGCGCCAGACCGCTAGACCCATGTCTTTATAGACCAATCGGCACTCGGTGGGTGATGTGGTCAATATCACAGCCGCCACTTGCACATCCCAATACTTTTTTCTGGCACCCATTGTAGTCGGTAGCTTAGTGGCTAGACACTCATCTGTCCACCAAATTGTCAAGGGTTCGATCAGCATTGAGACAGTTTGATCAGCAATGAGGCAGATTCGAATGCTTAAAAATTGCCTTGGGCTCCCAGGTCAACTCAGGCTAAAGTGAGTACCACAAAATGTCCTGGGAAATAAAGGCGGAGGACGTAACACTGAACATATCACACACCTAGTGGCAGTTGGTCTACAACTATGTGTGTCTACCACCTTATACTGATGTCACACTAATACGAGGGTATGTAAGTCAATAAGTCAGCCACAAATAGCTATTGAAAAATAACTATGATAACAACTTGAAAACAGTTTATTTTTGTACATACATTGTCCCTTTATTTCTCAACATAATTTCCACCAACATTGATGCACTTATCCCATCGTTTCATCAGTCCTCCCAAACTGGCTGCATAGAACTGCGTGCTGTTTTCTAAAGCACGTTTTCACACGCGTCATTCGCGAAATGTCTCCCGCCAAGGTGGGTTTTCAGTGGACTACAAAGGTGGAAATCGCTAGGGGCTAAGTCGGGGCTGTAAGGTGGATGTTCCAGAAATTCCCACCTTAGTTGGTTAATTTTCTCCTGAGTTTAGACAACAGAGCTCGCAGTTCTATGCAGCGGGTTTAGGAGGAGTGATAAAACGATGGGATAAGTGCATCAATGTAGGTGGAAATTATGTTGAGAAATAAAGGGACATTGTATGTATAAAAATAAAGTCGGTTCAAGTTGTTATATCTTTAGTTATTTTTCTAAAGCCATTTGTGGCAGACTTATTGACTTTATTGAGCGCGCGCGTGTGTGTGTGTGTGTGTGTGTGTGTGTGTGTGTGTGTGTGTGTGTGTGTGTATTTCGTTCGCGTTGAAAACAAGCGTATACCATACAAGTTCTACTACCTCTAGTATAGGGTGTATTTTTTAAGACTGCGCAGTGTTTGAAAATATTGCCGGTCCATGTTTTGTATTCACCCTCTGTAAAGTTCATACGACATAATAAGTAAATACAAAACTTGAACCGGCAATATTTTCAAACACTGCACAGTCGTTACAAATACACCCTGTATTTGCACTACTGGGGAGTGCACTGGTTTGATTTTTGCGTGTGGATTACCAGTGTCCCTCGCCTTCAGGTGAATCCACTCCGACCTCGAAGGTACTTGTAATTTACGTTCCCAAATCAAGGACGAGAAGTCAACATTTTAGACCAGCTGACTGGTGTAGCGGTTGAACCCGTCATCACATCATCAGCACACCGGAAGTTTAAGAGCGAACTTGCTTATCCATTCAGCCATGTTGACCGCCATCTATTGGTTGCATGCATTATATTGTAAGTAACTGTTAATTTACAAGAGTAATTGTTCGGATGTAAATGAGTTAAGCCAACACTATTATGCGGCTGAAGGAGTTAACGGGAGCTAATCGTAAAAATGGTATGGCTTAATTAATGTTAAGGGTGCGAAGAACAGTAGAAATTAACAAAAGTATTCATGTCTGGAATACACAATTATTTACTGAGTTGCTTCGTTATAAGTTAGTTGCATATTCTTTACAGAACGTCGCAGTCAACACCAGCAATTTTTGTCTGTTTGTGATTTCATGGTAAGTTTACATTCAATAGTTTTCCATTGCTTTCTAAACGATTGTATGAAAACTAACGCAAAGCGGTCTGCTGCCAAATTTCCCGCAGTTGTGTTTCAAACACGGTGTGCAGGATTAAGAATTGCGTCCCTAACCCCCTCTCCACATGAGTTGTTTTGTACATAAGTTAAATTTAGTTGCATATCCTTTACAGGTCGTAGCAGTCAAGCCCAGTATTGTTTGACTGTAGTTTGCCATTGCTTTCTGAACTGCCGGAACTCATACCATTGTATGAAAATCATCAATCAATCATTCATGTGCCATGCCGGAAAGCGTGGGCGGTCATGACTCGCCATTTCACTCGATCACCAGTGTCGTGGATCAGCTCAGTGTTCCTGTCTCGTCCATGCCATGTGGCCAAGCCATCCAGGTATTTTCCTCTCAATCTTCCTCTTGGTCTGTTCCCTTCGATCTTGCCAGTTGTCACTAAGTTCTCCAATCCATTTCATCTCATAACATGTCCAAAAATTTTTGACTGTCTACGTCTAATTTCTCTAATCAGTTTACGATGTTCATTTGTCTCCTGTAGTACTTGATCATTGGTTTTTCTGTCTGTCCATGGTATTCTTTGCATTTTCCTCAGAAACCACATTTCTGCAGCCATCAGATGCTTTTCAGCTTGACTGCTCATTGTCCAATTTTCACATCCATACAAAAGAACAGGCTCTATGTATCCCCTCAACACTCTTTTTCTCGTTTCAATTGACATCTTTTTATAGGTCAGAATGTTTTTCATCTTGCTAAAGGCTACTTTCGCCATAGAGATTCTTGTTCTAATCTCTTCAAGGCATCTCCCATCAGATGTTATGACTGTTCCAAGATAATTGTACCGATTCACTTGTTGAAGAATATGTCCATTTACTTGTATATTACATTGTGGCACTTCTTCCTTCCTAGTGACGACCATAACCTGAGTCTTTTTACAATTTAATTCTAACCTCCGCATTGTCTGCAATTAATACTGTATCATCTGCATATCTAATGTTATTGATGTTTCGTCCTCCAATGCTGATTCCATTTATATCCTCTACATTTCTGAAAATATTTTCACTGTATAGGGAAAAAAGATCTGGAGACATCACACATCCCTGTCTAACACCTCTCTTAATTGGCTGATACTGTCCCACTTCATTATCAATCCTTATTGCAACTTGTTGTTTCCAATATATGTTTTTTTTTATAAGTCTAATGTCTTTCCCATCAATTTGTAGATCTGCAAGCATATCCACCATGCTGACATGTCTAACTCTATCAAAAGCCTTTGTATTGTCAATAAAGCAAAGATGTATATCCTTGTTTACTTCTATAGCACGTTCAATAACTGTTCGCAACATATACACAGCATTTACTGTACCCTTTCCTTCTACAAACCCGCATTGTTCTTCCCCTATTTCAGGTTGTATCTTCTTCCTCACTCTTTGCATGATAATTCTTAGCAAAATCTTTGTGATGTGACTCATTATACTAATTGTTCTATGTTGATCACATTCCAAGGTTCCTGATTTCTTTGGGATTGCAATAAATACAGTTACATAATTCAGGAGGTATATCTCCAGTATCGTATAATGTGTTCAGCAGTCTGGTGACTTGATCTAGTCCAAATTCTTCTAAAGCTTTAATAATTTCTGTTGTGATGTTATCTGCACCGGGGGCCTTGCCAGCTTTCATATGCTTAAGAACATTTCGAACCTCCATCTCCAATATTGGCGGTCCGTCATTATTAAATCTAATATCACACTGTTCGTCTCTGTTTTCATCATAAAGGTGTTTTACATAATCTGTCCATACATGTAGAATCTGGTCTTTTTCTATTATGATTTTGCCATCTTCAGTTTTTAGACACCCTCTTGATGTACTTGTTCTTTTATTAGTAAGTTCCTGAATTCTTTTGTGCACTAATTTGGTATTTTGACTGTTGTGTTGGTTTTCAATTTCTAAGCACTTTTCCTCAAGCCATGCTTCTTTTGCCTCCTTACATAATATTCTGACTTGTCTGTGAATTTCTTCATATTTGACAGAATTATTTTTGTTGAGTCTTCTTGTTTCCATGAGGTGTAACGTTTCTTCGGTCATCCATTTCTTACGACCCACCTTCTTTAATTTTGGAATAGTTGTTTCTGCAGCCACATTGATTGAATTCTTCAACGTTTCCCATTGATCATCCACATCCTGGAATAGGATCACTAGATCAGACAAAATTTCAAAACTGTTCTGTACTTCTATTTTGAATTTGTTTTGTATTTCCTTGTCATTACTCAATGTACACAAATCATATTAGTGTTTCCTGTTATATACTTGACTTTCTTCAACTTTATCCTCAACGTTCCTGTGAGTAATCTGTGGTCACTATAACAATCAGCACTGAGAACTGTTTTTGCTAGTGTTAATGCATTTCTAAATCTTCTGCTAATCAGAATGTAGTCAATCTGATTTCTAATCCTGCTATCAGGACTCCTCCATGTCCATAATCTTCTAGGGTGTTGCTTGAACCAGGTGTTTCCTACAATCATTTCCTGTTCTTTTGCCCACTCTAGGAGTCTGTATCCTCTTTCATTTCTCTCTCCTAAACCATAGTTCCCTACTGTGTATCTATCCCCTTGATTTCCTACTTTTGCATTGAAGTCCCCTATTATGATGTTTATTTCTGAATTTTTACATTTCTTTAAGGCAGACTCTATGTCATTATAAAATTCTTCTACACTATCTTCACTGGATTCTCCTGTTGGGGCATATACTTGAATAATATTTATGCTAAAAGGTCTGCCACTTAATTTAACTAGTAGAACTCTGTCCGACACGGCCCAATATCCTTGAACAGATTTTGCTGTTTTCCGGTCCAAAATAATTGCCACTCCTCTATGACGATCTTCACCTCCAGAATAAATAATCTTGAAATCTTCTTCTATCTTGATGCCTGCTCCTGACCATCTCGTTTCGCACATACCTAAAATATTAATTTTTTCCCTTTCAATTTCTTGTTTTATGTTCTCTAATTTTCCGTCGTCGTTTAACGACCTAACGTTCCAAGTTGCTAATTTTAACGTCTCTGTCCTTGTCGTGCGATGATCAGTCTTTAAGCGAATCATGATATACTAGGCACTTTTAAAGAGGTAGTTTGCCGTTGCTTTCCTCTATGGCAGTGACCTTACTGATCGGAGACCGCAGCCATTGACTCAAGAAGAGTTCCTCTGCCTGCAGTCGTGAAGCTCGAGGCCATGACCCACACATATCTGTCGGCTGCCCTCAAAATTTCATCCACCACCTGCCTTCCGTGGCTTCTTTTGAAAACTTCCAATAAAAGGAACACAAAATAACATCACATAATCCACAGGAAAATACTATTCACAGGAAATCCATAGGAAATCACACGAAATCCAAAGGATAACACTAAATAGCGTCCCTCCGAAAAGTAACGCTTCATTTTGTCGCCATTGTACCGGAAGTTATGAAAGTTATGAAAATGGACGTTATGCAAATTATACGCATTGCTAAGGGCGAATTGCTTCCGTAAATCCTTAGCCACAGAGAGGACGAAGTGATACATAAAGACAATACACATTAACATTTCTCTGACATTTTCTTTTCTTGTCATTTTTATCTAGATTCAAAACAATCAGATAGTTATTGAACAAATCAAAATGGTCGAGCTGTTAATCAGCATACTGTACTGCGCTGTGGTGGCTGATTTGACCATTTCTTTTAATTCGACCGCTGAAACCGGATCATCAACTCAAAACACAGTGACAAGTGCAAAAGAAAAGCCAGGAATCACAACTCAAAGGGTGTCCACGACTACTCAACACCCATCTGATCAAACCATTGCTACAACTAGTAGCAGCAACCATACAACCAGCCACGACAATTCTACAAATAGTAACCTATTTGTGTGTGCTGATGGTTCTGGGTCCATTAACCTAACATTCTTATGTAATGGGCGAATTGATTCTCGGGATAGTTCGGATGAAAATTCACAGCTGTGTAACGTCACTGCCTGCATGAACACATTTCCCTGTCGCAAAGGAGGATGTATAGAGTTGGAATCTGTTTGCAATGGCTCAGGTGAATGTGCAGATGGCTCCGATGAAGTATTTTCATGTGTTGGTTTACAGATCCAAAACTCTATGTGCGAATGGTCAGGTTTTGTTAAGCACAAATATTTTATGTAATGGTGTCTATAACTGCATGGACAAATCTGACGAATTAAACTGCAGCAAGTGTCCCGGAGGACTGATGTGTGACAAGAGTTATAGATGTGTCAAACCTGAAGCTTTCTGCGACCGCATCCAGGATTGCTTTGATGGTACCGATGAGAGCTGTTTGATTCCAAACAACCAAAGATGCGATGTTGGTGATTTTATCTGCCCAACTGGCATGTGTGTCACAAAAGATAACATTATGTCAGGCAACATGTGTTGGGGCTCTCACGTTCTAACCCGAGAAGATAATCTAAAGTACTTTAAAGTTCCGAATGTATTGTGTGATAATGACACCACATGCATACCCCCTACATATAGATGTGATGGTAAGCTGGAATGCCAGGATTGATCTGATGAAATAAGCCCGAATAAGAATATTATGAGTGGCCCATGTTACAAGTGTGGACATGATTACTGTGTCCCGTATCTGGCAATGTGTAACGGCATCAATGACTGTGGAGACAATTCTGATGAAATCTTCCATAACGGTAGGGCAGACCAGGCCCTCAGCCTTGGTCAGAAACTGGTCTAGGATGGGAGCTCCGACTGGCGGA
This sequence comes from Cepaea hortensis, assembly GCA_963921405.1. Classification (NCBI taxonomy): domain Eukaryota; kingdom Metazoa; phylum Mollusca; class Gastropoda; order Stylommatophora; family Helicidae; genus Cepaea; species Cepaea hortensis. Next base: position 24,853,070 of record OY992881.1, on the reverse strand, counting down.
CAGTTAGAGCATTGCTTTGCTGATCCGGCAGCTTCTGCAGTTGGTCTTGATCCAGATTTATTGTTATTACCTTTCCTCTGTGAGTAAACTAAGCAGACCGATAAAGGAATCATGCGTGGACAATACAAAATCTATACAATTCAGCCCTGGCTTTGTGCTATGAAGCAGTGGTGCCATCTCCTTTAGATGAAAAAGCACCAAACTCGACCCAAAAAAGCACAACATTTTTTTTTGGGGGGGGGGGGGAAGAAAGCACCAAAAAAAAAAAAAAAAAAAAAAAAAAAAGAAAAGCACCAACTGTTTTTATTACAAATGTAACAAGGTAGCACATTATCATTTATTATTATCACTTCATATTACAATGAAGTTTATTCCAGATCCGCCAGATCCCAATCAGAACTACTCTAGGGCCAAAAAAGCACTAAATTGGAATAATATTTTTTTGGGAAAGCACTAAGACAAGCACTGGCGGTATTCATACAAAATGTTATAAAGTAGCACATTATATTGTATTATTATCACTGAATATTAGAATGAAGTTTATTCCAGATCTGCCAAATCCCAGTCAGACAACTTCTCTTCAGTTTCTGTAGCCATTTCCTGTTGTGTGTGCTCCTGCGATGATGAGGATGAGGAGGATGATTGAAAGAAACGCGTATATGCCTCCTGTGATCCAATTTTTCGTAGAATATCCTTAGGTAGTTTATAATCATGACAGCATTTGCCATATCTTTTCATTCCATATCTAATAATCAAAACAGCTGTCAAACTCTTGATGCTCAATCTGTTCCGCAATTTTGATTTTATAACTCCCATCTGACTGAAAATATGCTCCATGTCAGCATTAGAATGAGGTAAAATGAGCACAGTTAAAGCTAAATCTTTAAGATCTTGGAAAGGATTTTCACCGGTGGCATCCCTGTATGAGGCTATTTGCATATGATGAAGTTTTCTCCACTGGAAATCGATGCGGGTGAGAGTAGCTGCATGTTCTACGAACATTTTATCAAGATCCAATATACAGGGCTTCATTGGCTGTAGACATTCACTTCCACTAAGACATGGCATGGACTGCAACACTCGAACGTTATCGGGCAAACGTAAACGCACCTGTGTCAACAGCTCTATTAAAAACTGGATGCACCTTCCACGAATTTCTTTCTCATCAGGAAACTGGTAGCCTGCTATTTCTTTCTCAAACTCATAACCTATATTGGGATTAGGATCTAAATAATCTTGAATAGCATCACTTTCTGTTATTTTTATCCTCAGGAATAGCAATCTTTGAACTGGTAGAATCAGTGAGTTGGACAAGATCGCTGAGTAGTTTTGTTGGATCCTATATATCTGCTTCTAATTTCTTATTCACTGAACTTCTCCGAGAATATGCTTGAGAAATATGAGATACACATAGTTTTTCATGTCGCTAAACATAGAATTTAGAAGTTATGCTGTATAACAGTGCTCGTTGAGTCTTGCTACATCATAATGAGTTCTGAGCTCGACCCACTGCTGCAATATTCTGACAATGGAAGTTTGAATGGACATCCATCGTGTCTGACTTAATTTAGCAACCTTCAGCGGATGTTGTCCATCATTTATTGAAGCACAGAGCTCCCTGTAGTTTGCTTGACGAAGACTTGAGTGAGAAAACCAGTTGTATGTTTCTCTAATCATGAACTCTATGTTCCTGGGCAGACAAGCTGCTGCAGCCTGTGATACTGCCAGCTGAAGGGAATGACATACACACCTAACTAGTACCAGATGAGGAACTTCAGATTTTAATTTTGTATATACTCCATTGTTTACACCTGTCATGACAGATGCATTGTCAGTGTCGAGTGCAACTAGTCTTTGCAACTCAAGTCCATTCTTGTTTAAACAATCTTTTAACGCACTGTATATTGCCTGCGCGTTGCAGTCACTCACTTCAACTAGATCGTATTAAAGGGGATTAAATTACTTGAATATTGCGCGGTAATGTACTAAGACTGTTTTACTCCCTCGCTTCAGTTCAAATTCGGCTTTTTAGTGTTCCCAAAATGATTTTTAAAGTAATTTTTACTCACCCAAAATAAGCACCAAAAAGCACACCCACACACAAATTGTGAAGCACCAAATTCGCGCGGCCGAGCTAAATGCAATATTTTGGCACTAAATGACTTGAAAAAGCACTAAATTTGGTGCGAAAAGCGTCAAAATGGCAACACTGCTAGGGAGAGGTATAACTCCCTCCCTGGTCCCCGCCATGGGTTCTAGTTATTATATCTTTTTTAAAAAAAGAAAAAGAATTTAGTTGCATGTCCTTTACAAGACATGTACAGGACAACCACAGCATTTGGTCTATTCGTGATTCATGGGCAAGCTTTACGTTCAGTAGTTTGCCATTGCTTTCTGAACGACCGGCACCTATACCTTTTTCGAAAAAACCAGCACTGCTGTGTTTTGAGCCCGGGTATACGGGATTACGAATCGCGTCCATAAGACCTTTGCCACGGAGACCACAAACTATTGTCAGTCAAGTCGGCAAGATGCCAGTTATAATTTGTGTAGTGTTTGTGTGTTTGTGAAACCCATCAGCTCTCAACAACTTGTAACGTGCATATCTGTCTCTACGGTGTAATATTTGTGACCGTCCACTATTATTAATATTTTTTTTCTTTTTGGAGCTATTCAGTTATTTCTTGAAAATAACTTGTACATTGAATGTCCATGCGTTAGTTAGTTAGTTAGTTAGTCGACAGATCATCCTCGCTGCACATCGAACCATTCAGTCCATAAGTGCTCGGATCCCCTCCTCAGCAAATCCCGCAGCGTGTAGCGGCTAACGACGCCAGTTCTGTGTTGGTTTATCAATCTTCTTTGGCTTCCTGCGTAGTGTTCTTGTTTGGCCACACCTCTTTTAATTTGATGCTCTAGCAGTCTGGCCATTGTAGTAGATTCACAGTCATCACTTGGTTCTCTCAAAAGTCTCACATCACGTAGAGCATTCAGAATGTCAGCCTGGTCCATGGCGCGTCCGCCCTCCACAGTAGCCTCACCTGCGAGCTTGTCAGCCCGCTCATTTCCTTGTACTCCCGCATGCCCTGGCACGAAGATGAAACTAATCTTTGCCAGCCGAGACCGCTTCAGAGGCAGCAACCATTCTCTTCGGATCGACCCCTCCTCTATCCTCTTGATCATGTTCATTGAGTCGCTAAGGAAACAAGCCCTGGTGAATGTCTGTGTCTTGAGCCATGTTATTGCTTTACTTACTGCCATGACTTCCATGGTCAGGCTACTTGTGGTTTCAGTGAAAGCACCAGAGTCCTCCTTCACAATTCTCCCTCCGGCCCGAGCTGTAAAGGCCCATGAGCTTCTCACATGTCGGACGACCGACCCATCTGTGTAGATGACCGCGTCACCGTCTAGCGAATTCTCGAAAATCAACGCTTGTACTTCAGCCTCAACAGCAGCCGGATTTTCTTGTCTGCATTTTCTATCTAGTTGGATGCAGACTGAAAAGGATGTGCAGAAGTCTGTTGGCACTTGCACCCACTCCTCGCCAGGTTCTAAGTCCTCAAGTGAACACACCTGTTGAAGAATGTCTTCGGCTTGACCCATCCACGACCGTCCTCTTTTTAACCTGCTGCCCTTCACCTTCCTAATTTCACTATGCAGTGGATGTTGTGTGTTTGCGTTAATTCTGAGGTAGGCGCGTGCCCTGCAAACTTGTATTCTCTCTTCAATGGTTGGAAAATCAAGAAGGTAGCGCATCGCCCTGCATGCTGTATCTCTTGTACATCCAAGAATAATGCGCATAGCTTCATTCTGTATCCTTTCCATCCTTTCTATCTGCTTATGGCTGAGAGTCAAGATTGCCATTGCATACTCCAAAACAGACATGACCAGCCCCTCGTACAGAAGACATAGATGGCGCTGCTCACAGTTTGCTGCCGCCATCACCCGCATCGCTGCCAAACCCCGCTTGGCCTTTGTTATCACCTGGTCTATGTGCACATTATAAGCAAGGCTTCGATCAAACCGTATCCCCAGGTAATTCATTGCCTGCGTTCTTTCCACCGTCTCTGAACACAGCATTACAGTTGGTGTTGGATTGTTGACAATATGATTATTCAACGAGAACCAAGTCACTGTTGCCTTTGTTGGGTTGACCATTGCTCCAGCTTCATCACACCAAGTACTTATGCGATTGAGTTCGGTTTGTAGTTCCCCAGCAACCTCCTCTCTATCCTTACCCTGACGATACACTAAAACATCATCGGCATATGACAATGTCCTGCCAGGTCCAGTGATCTGCTCACTGGTGATTCTCACTGTGTAGGCGTTGAACAGTACCGGAGATAATGGTGATCCCTGTGGTAGGCCAGGATATATTGTTGTTGGTTCCGAAGTCCAACTGCCACATCTAAAAACTACTTTCCGTTGGAAGAGGGCTGCAGCGATCCAACTAAGGAGGAATGGACTTACGTTTAGTTCAAGAAGCTGAAACATTAAAAAATCCAGTGGTACTCTGTTGTATGCGTCCTCAAGATCAATCGCTGCAGCATAGGTTTCAGTGCCTGAGTGGAAACCTTCATAGACATCCTGGGCAAAGACTGCTGCATTGGTCCAGGTTTCTCTTTTTGGACGGTACCCACCCAGGGTAGGTGGGAAAACACCTTGCCTCTCTAGTTGGCTTGATATTTTCCTGGCAATTACCTTCTCCAGCAGCTTGCCTATTGTATTCTGCATGGTTATAATTCGATATCCCTGAATTTTTTTGTGGTCTTTGTCAGGCTTCGGCAAGGGAATCAGATAGCTGTGTAACCATTCCTCCTTGATGCTAGCACTCCCTATACTGTTGTTGTACATGTCTGCTAGTTTCTCTAGCTCATTGTCGGTACACCTATTTATGTCGTCGTATCTTATGCCATCAGGACCTGGAGCACTGTTTTTTGATCGTCGAAGCACAGCCTTGATTTCTTTCACTGTCACTGTGTCTTCATCCGAAGTGTTCTGGGCCTTGCATCTGTCTGAGGTGACCTCCTTGGCCAGATTTCGACCTCCCATGTCTGTCTGGTTGCTCTGCTCAAGGTAGCGTTCAAAGAGGGCTTTGCCCTTGTCCTCGTCAGTCCTCTGCCAGATGAGGTCAGCACCTTGGAAGTCAGAAATGCTCTTATTCTTGACTACACCACTCATGCTTTTATGTAGTCGCCAGAACAATTTCAGTGACTTGTCTGTGCTTACCCTTTGACACACCTCTGCCCATTTTTCCCTTTTAACCACCGTGACCAGTTTTTTTAAATAGCTTACTTTTGTGTGCATCTCTCTTTCTAAGTGCAAGCAGGGACTAGGATGACCAGCTCTGTTCTTCTTGGCATTTTGCCATCTCCTTACAGCACTACGCTTATCCACCCAAGCCTTATCCACCTCGAAACTCCACCACGGTGGCTGCTCCCAGCTTTTTTTCCTGCCCTGAAACGTTCTGCGCTTGTCACGTCTTATTTTACTCACCACATCTTGCCCTGTACTGTCATACTGGAACGTCTTTACCTTTAGCTTGTGCTGCCTGGTTCTGCCTTTCTCCACCAATATGCTGCAAGGGTGGTGGTCGCTGCCATGGTGTCCTAGGACACCCCATCTACACACTGTAGTGAGTAAAGGTGAAACTAGCGCCAGATCAATAGCACTGTCCTCATCGCCTGGACGGCTTGCTGTCCTGGTGACACAGCCACTGTTGATACAAACCAGGTCGATGGTTTCCAGTGCAGTCTCGAGCTCCTCCCCTTGTGTATTGGAGGAAGTGTTTCCCCATGATCTGCCTTTAGCGTTGAAGTCACCACAGAAAATAACATTCCTCTCGTGGCCTAATATGCCACTTAAGCACTGCCACTTCTGTGCGTCCACACTCGCATTGCGGGCATAAACATTGACCAACACGAATGGTATACTGGAATGAACTCTCACCGCCTGTATTTGTATATCGTCACTGTCCCAACTGGACATGTCTAGCTCTGACGCCACCATGCTGTCGCGAACGAGAATCGCCGTTCCCAGATGTCGTCTGTTGTAGAAACATTTGAAGCCGGCAATTCGGAGTGGCTGATCGCCCAGTCTCGTCTCCTGGAGTGCTACAATGTCGTTCCTGTAAACTAGGGTTTCTAAAATAGAGCCCCGTTGTTTTACACTGGCACAGTTCCAATATATAATACGGATGTTCCTGAGTCCTAGACGGTGACACTTGAGTCTAAAACGCCTCAAACCACCGCGCTTACCTTGTTTCTTCCTCCCTGTCCATGCGTGTTGCTAGATAATAAAACAATGAACTTTTGTTTCCTTATTAAACCTCTTCATTTGGTGCATCCATCAATCCATTATATGCCATGCCGGTAAGCGTGGGCGGTCATGTTTTGCCATCTCACTCGATCAACAGAGTCGTGGATCAGCTCCGTGTTTCTGTCTCGACCATGCCACGAGGCCAAGCCATCCAGGTATTTGCTTCTAGGTCTTCCCCTTGGTCTGTTCCCTCGATCTTACCAGTTGTCACCAAATTCTCCAAATCATTTCTTCTCATAACATGCCCAACAAGTTTTGACTGTCTACGTCTGTTTCTTGAAGGACTTGTTCATTGGTCTTTCTGGCTGTCCATGGTATTCTTTGTATTTTCCTCAGAAACCACATTTCTACAGCCATCAGATGTTTTTCAGCCTGACTGCTCATTGTCCAAGCTTCACATCCATATAAAAGTACAGGTTCTATGTAGCACCTCAACACTCCTTTTCTCGTTTCAATTGATATCTTTGTATTGGTCAGTATGTTTTTCATCTTGCTAAAGGCTACTTTTGCCATGGCGATTCTTGTTCTAATCTCTTCAAGGCATCTTCCATCAGATGTTATTACTGTACCTATTCACTTGTTGAAGAATATTCCCATTTACTTGTATATTACAATGTGGTATTTCGTTCTTCCTAGTGACGACCATAACTTGCGTCTTTTTACAATTTAATTCTAACCCTTGTTGTTCACTGTGTGTAACAACCGCATCTACTAAATTTTGCAGGTCCTGTTCATTGTCTGCAATCAAGACTATCATCTGCATATCTAATGTTATTGATGCATCGTCCCCCAATGTTGATTCCTTCCATATTTTCAATATTTCTGAAAATACTTTCACTGTATAGGGAAAACAGATATGGTGCATACCACTAGATAATTCAAATCTCATCTAACTGTTCTTAGAACGTTCAGACCTGGGTTTTTCCCCCTGGTCTAGGGGTTTACGTCTTTCTCCGTAATCCCGTATACTCTCGTGAGTAACGTGGCGTGTGCGAGAATCGGTAGCGGTTCTCGCCGCGTTGGTAACTTATGGGGTATGTAAGCCGGTCGCTCAGAAAGCAATGGCAAACTACTGAGCCTAATCTTTCCAATAAATCAACAATCAGAAGAAAGATGCTGATGTTGACAGCGATGTCCTGTAGAGAATATGCGAAAATAATGTCTGAAAAGTCCTTGCTCTATTTATTTATCAGTGCCTTTGTCGCTTCTCGGGGAATTTCCAAATCTGGTACTGAGAAAAACAATTCACAACACCTGCATTTAAAACTATTGTTTACAACAATTGCATATCTACTTATCTTAATGGCAATCTACTGAATGTGAAAATGGCCTTGTAAATCACAAACGGCCAAAACTGTTTTTTTTTTTTTAAATTGCGACATCCTATTAAAGACATGTAACTAACTTACCTTATCTCAACATAAGTTGACCTTATTGTTAAAAGGTAGATAAGCATTATCCTCAAAGAAATAGTTACGTGCAATGTTAGTTTGCTTTGAAAAATAAATTTGTGTAATCTTTCTCGGAAAATTAATTACAATCAAGTTTTATCGGTAACACAAACTTAGAATAGGGCTATATAAGAGACAGCAATCTGGTGTATGCGATAGCGCGTCTCTGTATAAGGCTGTTCGAACTGCGGTGTAGAATACTGAACACTTGAAGAAAGAAACAAATGAAATTTTGAAGCAAGAAACAATTACAATCTTGACGTGTGAAACAACTAAAACTGCGAAGTAAGAAACAACTGACAACACATTCAGTTGTGTACTTCTTGAAGGTAATTTACAACAACAACAACAACTACTACTACTACTACTGCTACTACTACTACTACTACTACAACAACTACTACTACTACTACTACTACTACTACTGCTGCTTCTGTTACTACTACTACTACTACTACTACTACTACTACTACTACTACTACTACTACTACAATTGATATTACTACTACTACTGCTGCTGCTTCTGTTTCTGTTACTACTACTACTACTACTACTACTACTACTACTACAATTGATATTACTACTACTGCTAGCACCGCTACTTCTACTACCACTGCTACTACTATTACTACTACTACTACTACTGCTGCTGCCGCTATTACTACTACTACTACTACTGCTGCTACTACTGCTACTGTTACTACTACTACTACTACTACTACTACTACTACTACTACTACTACTACTACTACTCCTGCTGCTGCTACTACTACTACTGCTGCATCTATTACTACTACTGTTGCTGCTACCACTACTACTACAAGGACCACTACTACTACAACTACTACTATTACTGCTGCTACTACTACTGCTACTATGGCTACTACTTCTACTATTGAGGCTACTACTGGTACTACCACCACTCCTACTACTACTACTATTACTACTATGCTGCTGCTGCTACTACTACTACTACTACTACTACTACTACTACTACTACTACTACTACTATTACTACTACAACTGCTACTACTACTACTATTACTACTGCTACTTCTTCTTCTTCTTTTACTACTACTACTACTACTACTACTACTACTACTACTACTACTACTACTACTACTACTACAACTACTACTACTATTACTACTACTACTACTACTACTATAACTATTATTATTATTTAGGTTATTATTATTATTATTATTATTATTATTATTATTATTATTATTATTATTACTATTACTGTTATTATTATTACTGGGATAGGAAGTTTGGCCGACAGGAGTTGGTCGATCGAGAATAATTCTTGTTTACCGGTGAAGGCCTCAAGCAAACCATCCTGTTTGTGACCCATATCGAAATACGCAATAACCGCGTGCTTTGTTGCTTGGTAATTAAAGACAATGCCCATTAATATTTGTGTGACATTTGTTTCTTTTCTTCGTAACTAGATTAAAAACAGTCAAGTAGTTATGGAACAAATCAAAGTGGTCAAGTTGTTAATCAGCATACTGTGCTGCACGTTGGTGGCTGGTTTCACCGTTCCTTCTAATTCGACCGCTGAAACTGGAGCAACATGTCCACAGCACACCTGCCCATCTGGGAAATGCATCCTCTACACGGACATCTGTGACGGTTACAATGATTGTGGAGACAACTCTGACGAACAGGCATGTCCACTAACAACAGGACGTACGATATGTTGGGGACACTCTTGCCCATCTGGTAAATGCATCCTCTACACTGACGTCTGCGACGGTTACAACGACTGTGGAGACAACTCTGACGAACAGGCATGCCCAATGACAACACGTACACAAATATGCATGGAACACTCTTGCCCATCTGGTAAATGCATCCGCTACACTGACATCTGCGATGGTTTCAATGATTGTGGTGACAATTCTGATGAACAGACATGTCCACTAACAACAAGCAAGCAAATATGTTTGGAACATACTTGCCCATCTGGTACATGCATCTACTACACGGACATCTGCGATGGTTACAATGATTGTGGAGACCTCTCTGATGAACAGGTATGTCCACTAACAACAAGAAGACCGATATGCTTTGAACACACCTGTCCATCTGGTAAATGCATCCTCTACACTGACGTCTGTGATAGTTTCAATGATTGTGGAGACAACTCTGATGAACAAGAATGTCCACTGACAACAAGCAAACAAATCTGCGTGGAACACACTTGTCTATCTGGTAAATGTATCCTCTACACCGACGTCTGTGATGGTTTCAACGACTGCGGCGACAATTCTGACGAAACGAATTCAACATGCACCAGGAACATATGATTGGGATATGCTTGTCCTTCAGGTACATTCCTTCAGGACAACGTCGTCTGTCTTGGTTATGATGGTTGCGTTAATGGATCGAATCCTTCGTAGTTTACATTGACATACAGTCCACGTATTATTTGAAAACTATAAACAGTATGTTTAATCAAATGAAACAAATAAAAGTATAACAGCTACATGAAAATAACACATTTTGACATTGTAATGACATGCGTTAAAGTAAAACGTTTGCATAAAATGTATGGCTATTTGATATTACACACACGCACGCACGCATGCACGCACGCATGCACACACGCACATACGCGTAAATGTACGTACGCGTGTGAGGGTGAAGAACAACCAACTACTTTCATCCACCGTTCCATTTTATTCGACCACTGAAACCGGAACAACATGCCCACAGCACACCTGCCCATCTGGGAAATGCATACGTTTCACGGACATATGCAACCGTTACAATGACTGTGGAGACTACTCTGATGAACAGGCATGTTCAACGACAACAAACACACAAGAATCCACCGTTCCATTTTATTCGACCCCTGAAACCGGAACAACATGCTCACAGCACACCTGCCCATCTGGGAAATGCATACGTTTCACGGACATCTGCGACCGTTACAATGACTGTGGAGACTACTCTGATGAACAGGCATGTTCAACGACAACAAACAAACAAGAATCCACCGTTCCATTTTATTCGACCCCTGAAACCGGAACAACATGCCCACAGCACACCTGCCCATCTGGGAAATGCATACGTTTCACGGACATCTGCAACCGTTACAATGACTGTGGAGACTACTCTGATGAACAGGCATGTTCAACGACATCAAGCACACAAGAATCCACCGTTCCATTTTATTCGACCCCTGAAACTGGAGCAACATGCCCACAGCACACCTGCCCATCTGGGAAATGCATCCGTTTCACGGACATCTGCGACCGTTACAATGACTGTGGAGACTACTCTGATGAACAGGCATGTACAACGACAACAAACACACAAGAATCCACCGTTCCATTTTATTCGACCCCTGAAAACGGAACAACATGTCCACAGCACACCTGCCCATCTGGGAAATGCATCCGTTTCACGGACATCTGCGACCGTTACAATGACTGTGGAGACTACTCTGATGAACAGGCATGTTCAACGACAACAAACACACAAGAATCCACCATTCCATTTAATTCGACCCCTGAAACCGGAACAACATGCCCACAGCACACCTGCCCATCTGGGAAATGCATACGTTTCACGGACATCTGCAACCGTTACAATGACTGTGGAGACTACTCTGATGAACAGGCATGTTCAACGACAACAAACACACAAGAATCCACCGTTCCATTTTATTCGACCCCTGAAACCGGAACAACATGCCCACAGCACACCTGCCCATCTAGAAAATGCATACGTTTCACGGACATCTGCAACCGTTACAATGACTGTGGAGACTACTCTGATGAACAGGCATGTTCAACGACAACAAACACACAAGAATCCACCGTTCCATTTTATTCGACCCCTGAAACCGGAACAACATGCCCACAGCACACCTGCCCATCTGGGAAATGCATACGTTTCACGGACATCTGCGACCGTTACAATGACTGTGGAGACTACTCTGATGAACAGGCATGTTCAACGACAACAAACACACAAGAATCCACCGTTCCATTTTATTCGACCCCTGAAACCGGAACAACATGCCCACAGCACACCTGCCCATCTGGGAAATGCATCCGTTTCACGGACATCTGCGACCGTTACAATGACTGTGGAGACTACTCTGATGAACAGGCATGTTCAACGACAACAAACACACAAGAATCCACCGTTCCATTTTATTCGACCCCTGAAACCGGAACAACATGCTCACAGCACACCTGCCCATCTGGGAAATGCATCCGTTTCACGGACATCTGCGACCGTTATAATGACTGTGGAGACTACTCTGATGAACAGGCATGTTCAACGACAACAAACACACAAGAATCCACCGTTCCATTTTATTCGACCCCTGAAACCGGAACAACATGCCCACAGCACACCTGCCCATCTGGGAAATGCATACGTTTCACGGACATCTGCGACCGTTACAATGACTGTGGAGACTACTCTGATGACCAGGCATGTTCAACGACAACAAACACACAAGAATCCACCGTTCCATTTTATTCGACCCCTGAAACCGGAACAACATGCCCACAGCACACCTGCCCATCTGGGAAATGCATACGTTTCACGGACATATGCGACCGTTACAATGACTGTGGAGACTACTCTGATGAACAGGCATGTTCAACGACAACAAACACACAAGAATCCACCGTTCCATTTTATTCGACCCCTGAAACCGGAACAACATGCTCACAGCACACCTGCCCATCTGGGAAATGCATACGTTTCACGGACATCTGCGACCGTTACAATGACTGTGGAGACTACTCTGATGAACAGGCATGTTCAACGACAACAAACAAACAAGAATCCACCGTTCCATTTTATTCGACCCCTGAAACCGGAACAACATGCCCACAGCACACCTGCCCATCTGGGAAATGCATCCGTTTCACGGACATCTGCAACCGTTACAATGACTGTGGAGACTACTCTGATGAACAGGCATGTTCAACGACAACAAACACACAAGAATCCACCGTTCCATTTTATTCGACCCCTGAAACCGGAACAACATGCCCACAGCACACCTGCCCATCTGGGAAATGCATACGTTTCACGAACATCTTCAACCGTTACAATGACTGTGGAGACTACTCTGATGAACAGTCATGTTCAACGACAATAAGCACACAAGAATCCACTGTTCCATTTTATTCGACCCCTGAAACCGGAGTAACATGCCCACAGCACACCTGCCCATCTGGCAAATGCATCCGTTTTACTGACATCTGCGATCGTTACAACGACTGTGGAGACTATTCTGATGAACAGGCATGTTCAACAACAACAAGCACAGACACATGTTGGGGACACACTTGTCCATCTGGTAAATGCATCCCATACAATGACGTCTGCAATGGTTACAACGATTGTGAAGACTACTCCGATGAACAGGAGTGTCCGAAGACAACAAGCACACAAGTATGTATGGAACACTCTTGTCCATCCGGTAAATGCATCCGTTCCAATAACATCTGCGATGGTTTCAATGACTGTGGCGACAACTCTGACGAAATCGGATGTTTGAAGCCCCCATGTCTTGGACACACTTGTCCATCTGGTAAATGCATCCACTACACGGATGTCTGCGATGGTTTCAATGATTGTGCCGACAACTCCGATGAAATCGGTTGTTTGAAACCCCCATGTCTTGAACACACCTGTCTATCTGGTAAATGCATCCACTACAAGGACATATGTGATGGTATCAATGATTGTGGCGACGACTCTGACGAAATCGGATGTTTGAAGCCTCCGTGTCTTGAACACACCTGTCTATCTGGTAAATGCATCCACTACAAGGACATATGTGATGGTATCAATGATTGTGGCGACGACTCTGACGAAATCGGATGTTTGAAGCCTCCGTGTCTTGAACACACCTGCCTATCTGGTAAATGCATCCACTACAAGGACATCTGCGATGGTATTAATGATTGTGGCGACGACTCTGACGAAATCGGATGTTTGAAGCCTCCGTGTCTTGAACACACCTGCCCTTCTGGTAAATGCATCCTCTACTCCGACATCTGCGATGGTATCAATGATTGTGGCGACAACTCTGACGAAACGAAGTCAGCATGCACCAGCAACACATAAATGGGATATACTTGTCCATTAGGTACAACATCTAAGACAGTGTTGTCTGCCATGGTTTTGATGACTGCGCTGATGGAACGAATCATTCGTGGTTTGCATGAGCATTCAATCTGCGTATGATATGACAACTGCAAACAAGAATTAAATCAACCTAAACGAATTAAAGTATAACAGGTACATGAAATGTATCACATGTTGACATTGTAATGACATGAATTAAAATACAACGTTTGCATGAAATGTATCACATTTTGACATTAAACACTCATACGCGTGCGCACGCACGCACGCACCCACACGCACACACACACACACACACACACACACACACACACACACACAATCATACGTAAGCCTGAGCGCGAGAAGAACAACCAATCTACTTCTTCTCCTTCTTCAGCGTTCCGAGCCATTGAGGTTCTTTGCTGCAGATACAATCCGTCTCCATTCGTATCTCTGGTTGATCATCTCTTGCCAGTCGTTGATTCCAAGTGCTTGTAGGTCTGTATATATATATTATCTCTCCACCGTCTTCTTGGTCTACCTCGGGGTCTACGGTCATTTATTTCCTGAGTGTAAGCGAGTTGTGTTTCCCTATTATCTTCCATTCTTTCTATATGCCCCAGCCATTGTAGTCTATTAGCCTTCATGATACCAGTGATTAGCGGGGACTTGAACAGATCATAAATGTCTTTGTTACTTCTTCTTTTCCACTCTACACTTTGTGTATCCCTAATGGGTCCAAAGATGCGTCTTAAAATTTTGTTCTCAAAGGTTTGTAATAAGGCTTCGTCTCCTTTCGTTGTACTCCAGGTTTCAGAGCCATACAGCACAACTGGTCTGATCAGTGTTTTGTATATTGTGTATATATAAGGGTCTGATTTTCTGCCTTTATATGTTACTATATTATAAGTATCTTCCATGCATAGTCTGGTCATGTTGATTAACTTCCTTGGTATTCCAAATTCCTGCATAGCATTCCATATACTATTCCTATGGACACTATCATAAGCCTTTTTTAAAATCCACAAAAATGTTATGGAGATCTCTTTTATATTCCCAATTTTTCTCGGCTATTTGTCGTAAGATAAATATCTGATCTATTGTTGATCTGTTTTGCCTAAAACCCGCCTGGTAGTCACCTAATTTGTCTTCTGAATATGGTTTTAGTCTATTTAGTAATACTGCAGATAGTATCTTATAGCTTGTGGACAGTAGTGATATTCCTCTATAATTTTCACATTGGAACTTGTCTCCTTTCTTAAAGATAGGTATCAATCTACTATCATGCAAAAATTGGGGATGCGCTATTTTACTTGAAGTAATCAGAACCCAGACAACCAAGCAGCACTAAAGGACATTGGTGCCATAAGAAATGTTGGGATGGAGATCATACAAGTTTTTATAAAAGACATGTACTGCGGGTAGGTTCTCCGTTGGCCTATTCTAATCCATGTTTATGATGTGATAAAGTAGTAATGTGTGTGCTATGTAAGCACATGTGACATCTAGCGCCAGACCGCTAGACCCATGTCTTTATAGACCAATCGGCACTCGGTGGGTGATGTGGTCAATATCACAGCCGCCACTTGCACATCCCAATACTTTTTTCTGGCACCCATTGTAGTCGGTAGCTTAGTGGCTAGACACTCGTCTGTCCACCAAATTGTCAAGGGTTCCATCAGCATTGAGACAGTTCGATCAGCAATGAGGCAGATTCGAATGCTTAAAAATTGCCTTGGGCTCCCAGGTCAACTCAGGCTAAAGTGAGTACCACAAAATGTCCTGGGAAATAAAGGCGGAGGACGTAACACTGAACATATCACACACCTAGTGGCAGTTGGTCTACAACTATGTGTGTCTACCACCTTATACTGATGTCACACTAATACGAGGGTATGTAAGTCAATAAGTCAGCCACAAATAGCTATTGAAAAATAACTATGATAACAACTTGAAAACAGTTTATTTTTGTACATACATTGTCCCTTTATTTCTCAACATAATTTCCACCAACATTGATGCACTTATCCCATCGTTTCATCAGTCCTCCCAAACTGGCTGCATAGAACTGCGTGCTGTTTTCTAAAGCACGTTTTCACACGCGTCATTCGCGAAATGTCTCCCGCCAAGGTGGGTTTGCAGTGGACTACAAAGGTGGAAATCGCTAGGGGCTAAGTCGGGGCTGTAAGGTGGATGTTCCAGAAATTCCCACCTTAGTTGGTTAATTTTCTCCTGAGTTTAGACAACAGAGCTCGCAGTTCTATGCAGAGGGTTTAGGAGGAGTGATAAAACGATGGGATAAGTGCATCAATGTAGGTGGAAATTATGTTGAGAAATAAAGGGACATTGTATGTATAAAAATAAAGTCGGTTCAAGTTGTTATATCTTTAGTTATTTTTCTAAAGCCATTTGTGGCAGACTTGTTGACTTTATTGAGCGCGCGCGCGCGCGCGCGTGTGTGTGTGTGTATTTCGTTCGCGTTGAAAACAAGCGTATACCATACAAGTTCTACTACCTCTAGTATAGGGTGTATTTTTTAAGACTGCGCAGTGTTTGAAAATATTGCCGGTCCATGTTTTGTATTCACCCTCTGTAAAGTTCATACGACATAATAAGTAAATACAAAACTTGAACCGGCAATATTTTCAAACACTGCACAGTCGTTACAAATACACCCTGTATTTGTACTACTGGGGAGTGCACTGGTTTGATTTTTGCGTGTGGATTACCAGTGTCCCTCGCCTTCAGGTGAATCCACTCCGACCTCGAAGGTACTTGTAATTTACGTTCCCAAATCAAGGACGAGAAGTCAACATTTTAGACCAGCTGACTGGTGTAGCGGTTGAACCCGTCATCACATCATCAGCACACCGGAAGTTTAAGAGCGAACTTGCTTATCCATTCAGCCATGTTGACCGCCATCTATTGGTTGCATGCATTATATTGTAAGTAACTGTTAATTTACAAGAGTAATTGTTCGGATGTAAATGAGTTAAGCCAACACTATTATGCGGCTGAAGGAGTTAACGGGAGCTAATCGTAAAAATGGTATGGCTTAATTAATGTTAAGGGTGCGAAGAACAGTAGAAATTAACAAAAGTATTCATGTCTGGAATACACAATTATTTACTGAGTTGCTTCGTTATAAGTTAGTTGCATATTCTTTACAGAACGTCGCAGTCAACACCAGCAATTTTTGTCTGTTTGTGATTTCATGGTAAGTTTACATTCAATAGTTTTCCATTGCTTTCTAAACGATTGTATGAAAACTAACGCAAAGCGGTCTGCTGCCAAATCTCCCGCAGTTGTGTTTCAAACACGGTGTGCAGGATTAAGAATTGCGTCCCTAACCCCCTCTCCACATGAGTTGTTTTGTACATAAGTTAAATTTAGTTGCATATCCTTTACAGGTCGTAGCAGTCAAGCCCAGTATTGTTTGACTGTAGTTTGCCATTGCTTTCTGAACTGCCGGAACTCATACCATTGTATGAAAATCATCAATCAATCATTCATGTGCCATGCCGGAAAGCGTGGGCGGTCATGACTCGCCATTTCACTCGATCACCAGTGTCGTGGATCAGCTCAGTGTTCCTGTCTCGTCCATGCCATGTGGCCAAGCCATCCAGGTATTTTCCTCTCAATCTTCCTCTTGGTCTGTTCCCTTCGATCTTGCCAGTTGTCACTAAGTTCTCCAATCCATTTCATCTCATAACATGTCCAAAAAATTTTGACTGTCTACGTCTAATTTCTCTAATCAGTTTACGATGTTCATTTGTCTCCTGTAGTACTTGATCATTGGTTTTTCTGTCTGTCCATGGTATTCTTTGCATTTTCCTCAGAAACCACTTTTCTGCAGCCATCAGATGCTTTTCAGCTTGACTGCTCATTGTCCAATTTTCACATCCATACAAAAGAACAGGCTCTATGTATCCCCTCAACACTCTTTTTCTCGTTTCAATTGACATCTTTTTATAGGTCAGAATGTTTTTCATCTTGCTAAAGGCTACTTTCGCCATAGAGATTCTTGTTCTAATCTCTTCAAGGCATCTCCCATCAGATGTTATGACTGTTCCAAGATAATTGTACCGATTCACTTGTTGAAGAATATTTCCATTTACTTGTATATTACATTGTGGCACTTCTTCCTTCCTAGTGACGACCATAACCTGAGTCTTTTTACAATTTAATTCTAACCCCAGTTGCTCACTATGTACAACAACCGCATCTACTAATTGTTGCAGGTCCTCCGCATTGTCTGCAATTAATACTGTATCATCTGCATATCTAATGTTATTGATGTTTCGTCCTCCAATGCTGATTCCATTTATATCCTCTACATTTCTGAAAATATTTTCACTGTATAGGGAAAAAAGATCTGGAGACATCACACATCCCTGTCTAACACCTCTCTTAATTGGCTGTCACCGCCTCACTTGCACATTTAGTAAAGGGCTGCAATTCCAGCCCAAGGGAAACCATTGAGTCGAGCAGGACCCGAGTAATCTAGAACCTTCTCGAAAGAGATGGTCACCCAGTCCATGATTCCGTGGACACTGATGTGGCCCGCCTAATGCGGGGTCCACGAGGAACTCGGACAGAGTTACCGCCCGTGTCGAGTTCGGACACGCGGAGACCGGCAGAGGACAGACGGACTTGAGAGAGGCAACAGGGCCTGCCTTTGAGGGACTCTATAGATATCAATAGATATATAGACATAGGCTAGATAGTTTGCTAGACTGTTAAATGATACTTATGTGTTTGATGTTTACTATTTGGGAGATGTAATATAGCGCGGGTCTGTTTACCCACTGCGCCAACGCATACTGTATATGTAAATACAATAAATATTCGATCTCATAACGAACAGATTTATTGTTGCCTGTATGAACCCAAGTTTAGTTACCTAGATACGAGCAAGACTATGACAGGCTTTTTGGGGGCTAGTTTTCCGGTTTTGGCATAGAATGTTTTCTTAAAAACCTATTAAATGCCATGTAAAATTAATTATTTAATCATATCACACTGATTTTTGATAAAACATTGATTTTTGGTAACACATTGATTTGTTTAAATCAAAGAAATTGTTAACGTTACAAGGTTACATAAAACTAGTAGCTATCTAGCGATAAAATAGAAGTAATCTGAGTCCCTCGGCAATGTCTCACCATTGCCTCCACAGCGCCTCTTTATTTTGATTCTGTAAAAAATTTTTTTTTTGACATGTTACTATTTTGACATTTTTTTTTTTTGTGACAGTCACTAATGTTTTCTCGCTCCACGAACAGATTGTTCCGCAACAAGTGCCACGTTCAACCGATGAAACCTTTCCAACAATAACGAGAGTGCAAGATAACATCGAGGAGCTTCAAAATTCAGAGCTAAGTTTCACCTCATACTCATTGTACTTCTAAGCTGTACTTCTCATGTTTCATCAATGTATTATTTTGTATCATATTGATTTCGTTGCATATTCATGAAATTTTCACCAACATAACCTTGCATTTTGATTTACACATTAATAAGTAGGGGAGTTAACCAAATTTTCGACCACACAACATATTTTTCTAAAGGGATTTAACTCTATAAACTTAACAAACAAGTAAAACACAAAATGTCTAGTTTAGATCAATGCATTGAGCAAGGAATAAAGTTAGGTTATAAAGAAGAGAAACTGTCAGAATGGGTACAGCTTAGAAGTACAATGACATTGGCTGATACTGTCCCACTTCATTATCAATCCTTATTGCAACTTGTTGTTTCCAATATATGTTTTTTTTTATAAGTCTAATGTCTTTCCCATCAATTTGTAGATCTGCAAGCATATCCACCATGCTGACATGTCTAACTCTATCAAAAGCCTTTGTATTGTCAATAAAGCAAAGATGTATATCCTTGTTTACTTCTATAGCACGTTCAATAACTGTTCGCAACATATACACAGCATTTACTGTACCCTTTCCTTCTACAAACCCGCATTGTTCTTCCCCTATTTCAGGTTGTATCTTCTTCCTCACTCTTTGCATGATAATTCTTAGCAAAATCTTTGTGATGTGACTCATTATACTAATTGTTCTATGTTGATCACATTCCAAGGTTCCTGATTTCTTCGGGATTGCAATAAATACAGTTACATAATTCAGGAGGTATATCTCCAGTATCGTATAATGTGTTCAGCAGTCTGGTGACTTGATCTAGTCCAAATTCTTCTAAAGCTTTAATAATTTCTGTTGTGATGTTATCTGCACCGGGGGCCTTGCCAGCTTTCATATGCTTAAGAACATTTCGAACCTCCATCTCCAATATTGGCGGTCCGTCATTATTAAATCTAATATCACACTGTTCGTCTCTGTTTTCATCATAAAGGTGTTTTACATAATCTGTCCATACATGTAGAATCTGGTCTTTTTCTATTATGATTTTGCCATCTTCAGTTTTTAGACACCCTCTTGATGTACTTGTTCTTTTATTAGTAAGTTCCTGAATTCTTTTGTGCACTAATTTGGTATTTTGACTGTTGTGTTGGTTTTCAATTTCTAAGCACTTTTCCTCAAGCCATGCTTCTTTTGCCTCCTTACATAATATTCTGACTTGTCTGTGAATTTCTTCATATTTGACAGAATTATTTTTGTTGAGTCTTCTTGTTTCCATGAGGTGTAACGTTTCTTCGGTCATCCATTTCTTACGACCCACCTTCTTTAATTTTGGAATAGTTGTTTCTGCAGCCACATTGATTGAATTCTTCAACGTTTCCCATTGATCATCCACATCCTGGAATAGGATCACTAGATCAGACAAAATTTCAAAACTGTTCTGTACTTCTATTTTGAATTTGTTTTGTATTTCCTTGTCATTACTCAATGTACACAAATCATATTAGTGTTTCCTGTTATATACTTGACTTTCTTCAACTTTATCCTCAACGTTCCTGTGAGTAATCTGTGGTCACTATAACACTCAGCACTGGGAACTGTTTTTGCTAGTGTTAATGCATTTCTAAATCTTCTGCTAATCAGAATGTAGTCAATCTGATTTCTAATCCTGCTATCAGGACTCCTCCATGTCCATAATCTTCTAGGGTGTTGCTTGAACCAGGTGTTTCCTACAATCATTTCCTGTTCTTTTGCCCACTCTACGAGTCTGTATCCTCTTTCATTTCTCTCTCCTAAACCATAGTTCCCTACTGTGTATCTATCCCCTTGATTTCCTACTTTTGCATTGAAGTCCCCTATTATGATGTTTATTTCTGAATTTTTACATTTCTTTAAGGCAGACTCTATGTCATTATAAAATTCTTCTACACTATCTTCACTGGATTCTCCTGTTGGGGCATATACTTGAATAATATTTATGCTAAAAGGTCTGCCACTTAATTTAACTAGTAGAACTCTGTCCGACACGGCCCAATATCCTTGAACAGATTTTGCTGTTTTCCGGTCCAAAATAATTGCCACTCCTCTATGACGATCTTCACCTCCAGAATAAATAATCTTGAAATCTTCTTCTATCTTGATGCCTGCTCCTGACCATCTCGTTTCGCACATACCTAAAATATTAATTTTTTCCCTTTCAATTTCTTGTTTTATGTTCTCTAATTTTCCGTCGTCGTTTAACGACCTAACGTTCCAAGTTGCTAATTTTAACGTCTCTGTCCTTGTCGTGCGATGATCAGTCTTTAAGCGAATCATGATATACTAGGCACTTTTAAAGAGGTAGTTTGCCGTTGCTTTCCTCTATGGCAGTGACCTTACTGATCGGAGACCGCAGCCATTGACTCAAGAAGAGTTCCTCTGCCTGCCGTCGTGAAGCTCGAGGCCATGACCCACACATATCTGTCGGCTGCCCTCAAAATTTCATCCACCACCTGCCTTCCGTGGCTTCTTTTGAAAACTTCCAATAAAAGGAACACAAAATAACATCACATAATCCACAGGAAAATACTATTCACAGGAAATCCATAGGAAATCACACGAAATCCAAAGGATAACACTAAATAGCGTCCCTCCGAAAAGTAACGCTTCATTTTGTCGCCATTGTACCGGAAGTTATGAAAGTTATGAAAATGGAAGTTATGCAAATTATACGCATTGCTAAGGGCGAATTGCTTCCGTAACTCCTTAGCCACAGAGAGGACGAAGTGATACATAAAGACAATACACATTAACATTTCTCTGACATTTTCTTTTCTTGTCATTTTTATCTAGATTCAAAACAATCAGATAGTTATTGAACAAATCAAAATGGTCGAGCTGTTAATCAGCATACTGTACTGCGCTGTGGTGGCTGATTTGACCATTTCTTTTAATTCGACCGCTGAAACCGGATCATCAACTCAAAACACAGTGACAAGTGCAAAAGAAAAGCCAGGAATCACAACTCAAAGGGTGTCCACGACTACTCAACACCCATCTGATCAAACCATTGCTACAACTAGTAGCAGCAACCATACAACCAGCCACGACAATTCTACAAATAGTAACCTATTTGTGTGTGCTGATGGTTCTGGGTCCATTAACCTAACATTCTTATGTAATGGGCGAATTGATTCTCGGGATAGTTTGGATGAAAATTCACAGCTGTGTAACGTCACTGCCTGCATGAACACATTTCCCTGTCGCAAAGGAGGAAGTATAGAGTTGGAATCTGTTTGCAATGGCTCAGGTGAATGTGCAGATGGCTCCGATGAAGTATTTTCATGTGTTGGTTTACAGATCCAAAAGTCTATGTGCGAATGGTCAGGTTTTGTTAAGCACAAATATTTTATGTAATGGTGTCTATAACTGCATGGACAAATCTGACGAATTAAACTGCAGCAAGTGTCCCGGAGGACTGATGTGTGACAAGAGTTATAGATGTGTCAAACCTGAAGCTTTCTGCGACCGCATCCAGGATTGCTTTGATGGTACCGATGAGAGCTGTTTGATTCCAAACAACCAAAGATGCGATGTTGGTGATTTTATCTGCCCAACTGGCATGTGTGTCACAAAAGATAACATTATGTCTGGCAACATGTGTTGGGGCTCTCACGTTCTAACCCGAGAAGATAATCTAAAGTACTTTAAAGTTCCGAATGTATTGTGTGATAATGACACCACATATAGATGTGATGGGAAGCTGGAATGCCAGGATTGATCTGATGAAATAAGCCCGAATAAGAATATTATGAGTGGCCCATGTTACAAGTGTGGACATGATTACTGTGTCCCGTATCTGGCAATGTGTAACGGCATCAATGACTGTGGAGACAATTCTGATGAAATC
Organism: Cepaea hortensis; assembly: GCA_963921405.1. NCBI lineage: Eukaryota > Metazoa > Mollusca > Gastropoda > Stylommatophora > Helicidae > Cepaea > Cepaea hortensis. Next base: position 24,829,929 of record OY992881.1, on the reverse strand, counting down.
TTCCATAACGGTAGGGCAGACCAGGCCCTCAGCCTTGGTCAGAAACTGGTCTAGGATGGGAGCTCCGACTGGCGGACAGTTAGAGCATTGCTTTGCTGATCCGGCAGCTTCTGCAGTTGGTCTTGATCCAGATTTATTGTTATTACCTTTCCTCTGTGAGTAAACTAAGCAGACCGATAAAGGAATCATGCGTGGACAATACAAAATCTATACAATTCAGCCCTGGCTTTGTGCTATGGAGCAGTGGTGCCATCTCCTTTAGATGAAAAAGCACCAAACTCGACCCCAAAAAGCACAAAATTTTTTTTTTTTTTTTTTTTTGGGGGGGGGGGGGGGGGGGGAGAGAAAGCACCAAAAAAGAAAAAAAAAAGAAAAAGAAAAAAAAAAAAAAAAAAAAAAGAAAAGCACCAACTGTTTTTATTACAAATGTAACAAGGTAGCACATTATCATTTATTATTATCACTTCATATTACAATGAAGTTTATTCCAGATCCGCCAGATCCCAATCAGAACTACTCTCGGGCCAAAAAAGCACTAAATTGGAATAATATTTTTTTGGGAAAGCACTAAGACAAGCACTGGCGGTATTCATACAAAACGTTATAAAGTAGCACATTATATTGTATTATTATCACTGAATATTAGAATGAAGTTTATTCCAGATCTGCCAAATCCCAGTCAGACAACTTCTCTTCAGTTTCTGTAGCCATTTCCTGTTGTGTGTGCTCCTGCGATGATGAGGATGAGGAGGATGATTGAAAGAAACGTGTATATGCCTCCTGTGATCCAATTTTTCGTAGAATATCCTTAGGTAGTTTATAATCACGACAGCATTTGCCATATCTTTTCATTCCATATCTAATAATCAAAACAGCTGTCAAACTCTTGATGCTCAATCTGTTCCGCAATTTTGATTTTATAACTCCCATCTGACTGAAAATATGCTCCATGTCAGCATTAGAATGAGGTAAAATGAGCACAGTTAAAGCTAAATCTTTAAGATCTTGGAAAGGATTTTCACCGGTGGCATCCCTGTATGAGGCTATTTGCATATGATGAAGTTTTCTCCACTGGAAATCGATGCGGGTGAGAGTAGCTGCATGTTCTACGAACATTTTATCAAGATCCAATATACAGGGCTTCATTGGCTGTAGACATTCACTTCCACTAAGACATGGCATGGACTGCAACACTCGAACGTTATCGGGCAAACGTAAACGCACCTGTGTCAACAGCTCTATTAAAAACTGGATGCACCTTCCACGAATTTCTTTCTCATCAGGAAACTGGTAGCCTGCTATTTCTTTCTCAAACTCATAACCTATATTGGGATTAGGGTCTAAATAATATTGAATAGCATCACTTTCTGTTATTTTTATCCTCAGGAATAGCAATCTTTGAACTAGTAGAATCAGTGAGTTGGACAAGATCGCTGAGTAGTTTTGTTGGATCCTATATATCTGCTTCTAATTTCTTATTCACTGAACTTCTCCGAGAATATGCTTGAGAAATATGAGATACACATAGTTTTTCATGTCGCTAAACATAGAATTTAGAAGTTATGCTGTATAACAGTGCTCGTTGAGTCTTGCTACATCATAATGAGTTCTGAGCTCGACCCACTGCTGCAATATTCTGACAATGGAAGTTTGAATGGACATCCATCGTGTCTGACTTAATTTAGCAACCTTCAGCGGATGTTGTCCATCATTTATTGAAGCACAGAGCTCCCTGTAGTTTGCTTGACGAAGACTTGAGTGAGAAAACCAGTTGTATGTTTCTCTAATCATGAACTCTATGTTCCTGGGCAGACAAGCTGCTGCAGCCTGTGATACTGCCAGCTGAAGGGAATGACATACACACCTAACTAGTACCAGATGAGGAACTTCAGATTTTAATTTTGTATATACTCCATTGTTTACACCTGTCATGACAGATGCATTGTCAGTGTCGAGTGCAACTAGTCTTTGCAACTCAAGTCCATTCTTGTTTAAACAATCTTTTAACGCACTGTATATTGCCTGCGCGTTGCAGTCACTCACTTCAACTAGATCGTATTAAAGGGGATTAAATTACTTGAATATTGCGCGGTAATGTACTAAGACTGTTTTACTCCCTCGCTTCAGTTCAAATTCGGCTTTTTAGTGTTCCCAAAATGATTTTTAAAGTAATTTTTACTCACCCAAAATAAGCACCAAAAAGCACACCCACACACAAATTGTGAAGCACCAAATTCGCGCGGCCGAGCTAAATGCAATATTTTGGCACTAAATGACTTGAAAAAGCACTAAATTTGGTGCGAAAAGCGTCAAAATGGCAACACTGCTAGGGAGAGGTATAACTCCCTCCCTGGTCCCCGCCATGGGTTCTAGTTATTATATCTTTTTTAAAAAAAGAAAAAGAATTTAGTTGCATGTCCTTTACAAGACATGTACAGGACAACCACAGCATTTGGTCTATTCGTGATTCATGGGCAAGCTTTACGTTCAGTAGTTTGCCATTGCTTTCTGAACGACCGGCACCTATACCTTTTTCGAAAAAACCAGCACTGCTGTGTTTTGAGCCCGGGTATACGGGATTACGAATCGCGTCCATAAGACCTTTGCCACGGAGACCATAAACTATTGTCAGTCAAGTCGGCAAGATGCCAGTTATAATTTGTGTAGTGTTTGTGTGTTTGTGAAACCCATCAGCTCTCAACAACTTGTAACGTGCATATCTGTCTCTACGGTGTAATATTTGTGACCGTCCACTATTATTATTATTTTTTTTCTTTTTGGAGCTATTCAGTTATTTCTTGAAAATAACTTGTACATTGAATGTCCATGCGTGTTGCTAGATAATAAAACAATGAACTTTTGTTTCCTTATTAAACCTCTTCATTTGGTGCATCCATCAATCCATTATATGCCATGCCGGTAAGCGTGGGCGGTCATGTTTTGCCATCTCACTCGATCAACAGAGTCGTGGATCAGCTCCGTGTTTCTGTCTCGACCATGCCACGAGGCCAAGCCATCCAGGTATTTGCTTCTAGGTCTTCCCCTTGGTCTGTTCCCTCGATCTTACCAGTTGTCACCAAGTTCTCCAAATCATTTCTTCTCATAACATGCCCAAAAAGTTTTGACTGTCTACGTCTGTTTCTTGAAGGACTTGTTCATTGGTCTTTCTGGCTGTCCATGGTATTCTTTGTATTTTCCTCAGAAACCACATTTCTACAGCCATCAGATGTTTTTCAGCCTGACTGCTCATTGTCCAAGCTTCACATCCATATAAAAGTACAGGTTCTATGTAGCACCTCAACACTCCTTTTCTCGTTTCAATTGATATCTTTGTATTGGTCAGTATGTTTTTCATCTTGCTAAAGGCTACTTTTGCCATGGCGATTCTTGTTCTAATCTCTTCAAGGCATCTTCCATCAGATGTTATTACTGTACCTATTCACTTGTTGAAGAATATTCCCATTTACTTGTATATTACATTGTGGTATTTCGTTCTTCCTAGTGACGACCATAACTTGCGTCTTTTTACAATTTAATTCTAACCCTTGTTGTTCACTGTGTGTAACAACCGCATCTACTAAATTTTGCAGGTCCTGTTCATTGTCTGCAATCAAGACTATCATCTGCATATCTAATGTTATTGATGCATCGTCCCCCAATGTTGATTCCTTCCATATTTTCAATATTTCTGAAAATACTTTCACTGTATAGGGAAAACAGATATGGTGCATACCACTAGATAATTCAAATCTCATCTAACTGTTCTTAGAACGTTCAGACCTGGGTTTTTCCCCCTGGTCTAGGGGTTTACGTCTTTCTCCGTAATCCCGTATACTCTCGTGAGTAACGTGGCGTGTGCGAGAATCGGTAGCGGTTCTCGCCGCGTTGGTAACTTATGGGGTATGTAAGCCGGTCGCTCAGAAAGCAATGGCAAACTACTGAGCCTAATCTTTCCAATAAATCAACAATCAGAAGAAAGATGCTGATGTTGACAGCGATGTCCTGTAGAGAATATGCGAAAATAATGTCTGAAAAGTCCTTGCTCTATTTATTTATCAGTGCCTTTGTCGCTTCTCGGGGAATTTCCAAATCTGGTACTGAGAAAAACAATTCACAACACCTGCATTTAAAACTATTGTTTACAACAATTGCATATCTACTTATCTTAATGGCAATCTACTGAATGTGAAAATGGCCTTGTAAATCACAAACGGCCAAAGCTGTTTTTTTTTTTTTAAATTGCGACATCCTATTAAAGACATGTAACTAACTTACCTTATCTCAACATAAGTTGACCTTATTGTTAAAAGGTAGATAAGCATTATCGTCAAAGAAATAGTTACGTGCAATGTTAGTTTGCTTTGAAAAATAAATTTGTGTAATCTTTCTCGGAAAATTAATTACAATCAAGTTTTATCGGTAACACAAACTTAGAATAGGGCTATATAAGAGACAGCAATCTGGTTTATGCGATAGCGCGTCTCTGTATAAGGCTGTTCGAACTGCGGTGTAGAATACTGAACACTTGAAGAAAGAAATAAATGAAATTTTGAAGCAAGAAACAATTACAATCTTGACGTGTGAAACAACTAAAACTGCGAAGTAAGAAACAACTGACAACACATTCAGTTGTGTACTTCTTGAAGGTAATTTACAACAACAACAACAACAACAACAACAACAACTACTACTACTACTACTGCTACTACTACTACAACAACTACTACTACTACTACTACTACTGCTGCTGCTGCTGCTGCTTCTGTTACTACTACTACTACTACTACTACAATTGATATTACTACTACTACTGCTGCTGCTGCTGCTTCTGTTACTACTACTACTACTACTACTACTACTACTACAATTGATATTACTACTACTGCTAGCACCGCTACTTCTACTACCACTGCTACTACTATTACTACTACTACTACTGCTGCTGCCGCTATTACTACTACTACTACTACTGCTGCTACTGTTGCTACTACTACTACTACTACTACTACTACTACTCCTGTTGCTGCTACCACTACTACTACAAGTACCACTACTACTACAACTACTACTATTACTGCTGCTACTACTACTGCTACTATGGCTACTACTTCTACTATTGAGGCTACTACTGGTACTACCACCACTCCTACTACTACTACTATTACTACTACTGCTGCTGCTGCTACTACTACTACTACTACTACTATTACTACTACAACTGCTACTACTACTACTATTACTACTGCTACTTCTTCTTCTTCTTTTACTACCACTACTACTACTACTACTACTACTACTACTACTACTACAACTACTACTATTACTACTACTACTACTACTACTACTACTACTACTACTACTACTACTACTACTACTACTACTACTACTACTATAACTATTATTATTATTTAGGTTATTATTATTATTATTATTATTATTATTATTATTATTACTGTTATTATTATTACTGGAATAGGAAGTTTGGCCGACAGGAGGTGGTCGATCGAGAATAATTCTTGTTTACCGGTGAAGGCCTCAAGCAAACCATCCTGTTTGTGACCCATATCGAAATACGCAATAACCGCGTTCTTTGTTGCTTGGTAATTAAAGACAATGCCCATTAATATTTGTGTGACATTTGTTTCTTTTCTTCGTAACTAGATTAAAAACAGTCAATTAGTTATGGAACAAATCAAAGTGGTCAAGTTGTTAATCAGCATACTGTGCTGCACGTTGGTGGCTGGTTTCACCGTTCCTTCTAATTCGACCGCTGAAACTGGAGCAACATGTCCACAGCACACCTGCCCATCTGGGAAATGCATCCTCTACACGGACATCTGTGACGGTTACAATGATTGTGGAGACAACTCTGATGAACAGGCATGTCCACTAACAACAGGACGTACGATATGTTGGGGACACTCTTGCCCATCTGGTAAATGCATCCTCTACACTGACGTCTGCGACGGTTACAACGACTGTGGAGACAACTCTGACGAACAGGCATGTCCAATGACAACACGTACACAAATATGCATGGAACACTCTTGCCCATCTGGTAAATGTATCCTCTACACCGACGTCTGTGATGGTTTCAACGACTGCGGCGACAATTCTGACGAAACGAATTCAACATGCACCAGGAACATATGATTGGGATATGCTTGTCCTTCAGGTACATTCCTTCAGGACAACGTCGTCTGTCTTGGTTATGATGGTTGCGTTAATGGATCGAATCCTTCGTAGTTTACATTGACATACAGTCCACGTATTATTTGAAAACTATAAACAGTATGTTTAATCAAATGAAACAAATAAAAGTATAACAGCTACATGAAAATAACACATTTTGACATTGTAATGACATGCGTTAAAGTAAAACGTTTGCATAAAATGTATGGCTATTTGATATTACACACACGCACGCACGCATGCACGCACGCATGCACACACGCACATACGCGTAAATGTACGTACGCGTGTGAGGGTGAAGAACAACCAACTACTTTCATCCACCGTTCCATTTTATTCGACCACTGAAACCGGAACAACATGCCCACAGCACACCTGCCCATCTGGGAAATGCATACGTTTCACGGACATATGCAACCGTTACAATGACTGTGGAGACTACTCTGATGAACAGGCATGTTCAACGACAACAAACACACAAGAATCCACCGTTCCATTTTATTCGACCCCTGAAACCGGAACAACATGCTCACAGCACACCTGCCCATCTGGGAAATGCATACGTTTCACGGACATCTGCGACCGTTACAATGACTGTGGAGACTACTCTGATGAACAGGCATGTTCAACGACAACAAACAAACAAGAATCCACCGTTCCATTTTATTCGACCCCTGAAACCGGAACAACATGCCCACAGCACACCTGCCCATCTGGGAAATGCGTACGTTTCACGGACATCTGCAACCGTTACAATGACTGTGGAGACTACTCTGATGAACAGGCATGTTCAACGACATCAAGCACACAAGAATCCACCGTTCCATTTTATTCGACCCCTGAAACTGGAGCAACATGCCCACAGCACACCTGCCCATCTGGGAAATGCATCCGTTTCACGGACATCTGCGACCGTTACAATGACTGTGGAGACTACTCTGATGAACAGGCATGTACAACGACAACAAACACACAAGAATCCACCGTTCCATTTTATTCGACCCCTGAAAACGGAACAACATGTCCACAGCACACCTGCCCATCTGGGAAATGCATCCGTTTCACGGACATCTGCGACCGTTACAATGACTGTGGAGACTACTCTGATGAACAGGCATGTTCAACGACAACAAACACACAAGAATCCACCATTCCATTTAATTCGACCCCTGAAACCGGAACAACATGCCCACAGCACACCTGCCCATCTGGGAAATGCATACGTTTCACGGACATCTGCAACCGTTACAATGACTGTGGAGACTACTCTGATGAACAGGCATGTTCAACGACAACAAACACACAAGAATCCACCGTTCCATTTTATTCGACCCCTGAAACCGGAACAACATGCCCACAGCACACCTGCCCATCTAGAAAATGCATACGTTTCACGGACATCTGCAACCGTTACAGTGACTGTGGAGACTACTCTGATGAACAGGCATGTTCAACGACAACAAACACACAAGAATCCACCGTTCCATTTTATTCGACCCCTGAAACCGGAACAACATGCCCACAGCACACCTGCCCATCTGGGAAATGCATACGTTTCACGGACATCTGCGACCGTTACAATGACTGTGGAGACTACTCTGATGAACAGGCATGTTCAACGACAACAAACACACAAGAATCCACCGTTCCATTTTATTCGACCCCTGAAACCGGAACAACATGCCCACAGCACACCTGCCCATCTGGGAAATGCATCCGTTTCACGGACATCTGCGACCGTTACAATGACTGTGGAGACTACTCTGATGAACAGGCATGTTCAACGACAACAAACACACAAGAATCCACCGTTCCATTTTATTCGACCCCTGAAACCGGAACAACATGCTCACAGCACACCTGCCCATCTGGGAAATGCATCCGTTTCACGGACATCTGCGACCGTTATAATGACTGTGGAGACTACTCTGATGAACAGGCATGTTCAACGACAACAAACACACAAGAATCCACCGTTCCATTTTATTCGACCCCTGAAACCGGAACAACATGCCCACAGCACACCTGCCCATCTGGGAAATGCATACGTTTCACGGACATCTGCGACCGTTACAATGACTGTGGATACTACTCTGATGAACAGGCATGTTCAACGACAACAAACACACAAGAATCCACCGTTCCATTTTATTCGACCCCTGAAACCGGAACAACATGCCCACAGCACACCTGCCCATCTGGGAAATGCATACGTTTCACGGACATATGCGACCGTTACAATGACTGTGGAGACTACTCTGATGAACAGGCATGTTCAACGACAACAAACACACAAGAATCCACCGTTCCATTTTATTCGACCCCTGAAACCGGAACAACATGCTCACAGCACACCTGCCCATCTGGGAAATGCATACGTTTCACGGACATCTGCGACCGTTACAATGACTGTGGAGACTACTCTGATGAACAGGCATGTTCAACGACAACAAACAAACAAGAATCCACCGTTCCATTTTATTCGACCCCTGAAACCGGAACAACATGCCCACAGCACACCTGCCCATCTGGGAAATGCATCCGTTTCACGGACATCTGCAACCGTTACAATGACTGTGGAGACTACTCTGATGAACAGGCATGTTCAACGACAACAAACACACAAGAATCCACCGTTCCATTTTATTCGACCCCTGAAACCGGAACAACATGCCCACAGCACACCTGCCCATCTGGGAAATGCATACGTTTCACGAACATCTGCAACCGTTACAATGACTGTGGAGACTACTCTGATGAACAGTCATGTTCAACGACAATAAGCACACAAGAATCCACTGTTCCATTTTATTCGACCCCTGAAACCGGAGTAACATGCCCACAGCACACCTGCCCATCTGGCAAATGCATCCGTTTTACTGACATCTGCGATCGTTACAACGACTGTGGAGACTATTCTGATGAACAGGCATGTTCAACAACAACAAGCACAGACACATGTTGGGGACACACTTGTCCATCTGGTAAATGCATCCCATACAATGACGTCTGCAATGGTTACAACGATTGTGAAGACTACTCCGATGAACAGGAGTGTCCGAAGACAACAAGCACACAAGTATGTATGGAACACTCTTGTCCATCCGGTAAATGCATCCGTTCCAATAACATCTGCGATGGTTTCAATGACTGTGGCGACAACTCTGACGAAATCGGATGTTTGAAGCCCCCATGTCTTGGACACACTTGTCCATCTGGTAAATGCATCCACTACACGGATGTCTGCGATGGTTTCAATGATTGTGCCGACAACTCCGATGAAATCGGTTGTTTGAAACCCCCATGTCTTGAACACACCTGTCTATCTGGTAAATGCATCCACTACAAGGACATATGTGATGGTATCAATGATTGTGGCGACGACTCTGACGAAATCGGATGTTTGAAGCCTCCGTGTCTTGAACACACCTGTCTATCTGGTAAATGCATCCACTACAAGGACATATGTGATGGTATCAATGATTGTGGCGACGACTCTGACGAAATCGGATGTTTGAAGCCTCCGTGTCTTGAACACACCTGCCTATCTGGTAAATGCATCCACTACAAGGACATCTGCGATGGTATTAATGATTGTGGCGACGACTCTGACGAAATCGGATGTTTGAAGCCTCCGTGTCTTGAACACACCTGCCCTTCTGGTAAATGCATCCTCTACTCCGACATCTGCGATGGTATCAATGATTGTGGCGACAACTCTGACGAAACGAAGTCAGCATGCACCAGCAACACATAAATGGGATATACTTGTCCATTAGGTACAACATCTAAGACAGTGTTGTCTGCCATGGTTTTGATGACTGCGCTGATGGAACGAATCATTCGTGGTTTGCATGAGCATTCAATCTGCGTATGATATGACAACTGCAAACAAGAATTAAATCAACCTAAACGAATTAAAGTATAACAGGTACATGAAATGTATCACATGTTGACATTGTAATGACATGAATTAAAATACAACGTTTGCATGAAATGTATCACATTTTGACATTAAACACTCATACGCGTGCGCACGCACGCACGCACCCACACGCACACACACACACACACACACACACACACACACAATCATACGTAAGCCTGAGCGCGAGAAGAACAACCAATCTACTTCTTCTCCTTCTTCAGCGTTCCGAGCCATTGAGGTTCTTTGCTGCAGATACAATCCGTCTCCATTCGTATCTCTGGTTGATCATCTCTTGCCAGTCGTTGATTCCAAGTGCTTGTAGGTCTGTATATATATATTATCTCTCCACCGTCTTCTTGGTCTACCTCGGGGTCTACGGTCATTTATTTCCTGAGTGTAAGCGAGTTGTGTTTCCCTATTATCTTCCATTCTTTCTATATGCCCCAGCCATTGTAGTCTATTAGCCTTCATGATACCAGTGATTAGCGGGGACTTGAACAGATCATAAATGTCTTTGTTACTTCTTCTTTTCCACTCTACACTTTGTGTATCCCTAATGGGTCCAAAGATGCGTCTTAAAATTTTGTTCTCAAAGGTTTGTAATAAGGCTTCGTCTCCTTTCGTTGTACTCCAGGTTTCAGAGCCATACAGCACAACTGGTCTGATCAGTGTTTTGTATATTGTGTATATATAAGGGTCTGATTTTCTGCCTTTATATGTTACTATATTATAAGTATCTTCCATGCATAGTCTGGTCATGTTGATTAACTTCCTTGGTATTCCAAATTCCTGCATAGCATTCCATATACTATTCCTATGGACACTATCATAAGCCTTTTTTAAAATCCACAAAAATGTTATGGAGATCTCTTTTATATTCCCAATTTTTCTCGGCTATTTGTCGTAAGATAAATATCTGATCTATTGTTGATCTGTTTTGCCTAAAACCCGCCTGGTAGTCACCTAATTTGTCTTCTGAATATGGTTTTAGTCTATTTAGTAATACTGCAGATAGTATCTTATAGCTTGTGGACAGTAGTGATATTCCTCTATAATTTTCACATTGGAACTTGTCTCCTTTCTTAAAGATAGGTATCAATCTACTATCATGCAAAAATTGGGGATGCGCTATTTTACTTGAAGTAATCAGAACCCAGACAACCAAGCAGCACTAAAGGACATTGGTGCCATAAGAAATGTTGGGATGGAGATCATACAAGTTTTTATAAAAGACATGTACTGCGGGTAGGTTCTCCGTTGGCCTATTCTAATCCATGTTTATGATGTGATAAAGTAGTAATGTGTGTGCTATGTAAGCACATGTGACATCTAGCGCCAGACCGCTAGACCCATGTCTTTATAGACCAATCGGCACTCGGTGGGTGATGTGGTCAATATCACAGCCGCCACTTGCACATCCCAATACTTTTTTCTGGCACCCATTGTAGTCGGTAGCTTAGTGGCTAGACACTCGTCTGTCCACCAAATTGTCAAGGGTTCCATCAGCATTGAGACAGTTCGATCAGCAATGAGGCAGATTCGAATGCTTAAAAATTGCCTTGGGCTCCCAGGTCAACTCAGGCTAAAGTGAGTACCACAAAATGTCCTGGGAAATAAAGGCGGAGGACGTAACACTGAACATATCACACACCTAGTGGCAGTTGGTCTACAACTATGTGTGTCTACCACCTTATACTGATGTCACACTAATACGAGGGTATGTAAGTCAATAAGTCAGCCACAAATAGCTATTGAAAAATAACTATGATAACAACTTGAAAACAGTTTATTTTTGTACATACATTGTCCCTTTATTTCTCAACATAATTTCCACCAACATTGATGCACTTATCCCATCGTTTCATCAGTCCTCCCAAACTGGCTGCATAGAACTGCGTGCTGTTTTCTAAAGCACGTTTTCACACGCGTCATTCGCGAAATGTCTCCCGCCAAGGTGGGTTTGCAGTGGACTACAAAGGTGGAAATCGCTAGGGGCTAAGTCGGGGCTGTAAGGTGGATGTTCCAGAAATTCCCACCTTAGTTGGTTAATTTTCTCCTGAGTTTAGACAACAGAGCTCGCAGTTCTATGCAGAGGGTTTAGGAGGAGTGATAAAACGATGGGATAAGTGCATCAATGTAGGTGGAAATTATGTTGAGAAATAAAGGGACATTGTATGTATAAAAATAAAGTCGGTTCAAGTTGTTATATCTTTAGTTATTTTTCTAAAGCCATTTGTGGCAGACTTGTTGACTTTATTGAGCGCGCGCGCGCGCGCGCGCGTGTGTGTGTGTGTATTTCGTTCGCGTTGAAAACAAGCGTATACCATACAAGTTCTACTACCTCTAGTATAGGGTGTATTTTTTAAGACTGCGCAGTGTTTGAAAATATTGCCGGTCCATGTTTTGTATTCACCCTCTGTAAAGTTCATACGACATAATAAGTAAATACAAAACTTGAACCGGCAATATTTTCAAACACTGCACAGTCGTTACAAATACACCCTGTATTTGTACTACTGGGGAGTGCACTGGTTTGATTTTTGCGTGTGGATTACCAGTGTCCCTCGCCTTCAGGTGAATCCACTCCGACCTCGAAGGTACTTGTAATTTACGTTCCCAAATCAAGGACGAGAAGTCAACATTTTAGACCAGCTGACTGGTGTAGCGGTTGAACCCGTCATCACATCATCAGCACACCGGAAGTTTAAGAGCGAACTTGCTTATCCATTCAGCCATGTTGACCGCCATCTATTGGTTGCATGCATTATATTGTAAGTAACTGTTAATTTACAAGAGTAATTGTTCGGATGTAAATGAGTTAAGCCAACACTATTATGCGGCTGAAGGAGTTAACGGGAGCTAATCGTAAAAATGGTATGGCTTAATTAATGTTAAGGGTGCGAAGAACAGTAGAAATTAACAAAAGTATTCATGTCTGGAATACACAATTATTTACTGAGTTGCTTCGTTATAAGTTAGTTGCATATTCTTTACAGAACGTCGCAGTCAACACCAGCAATTTTTGTCTGTTTGTGATTTCATGGTAAGTTTACATTCAATAGTTTTCCATTGCTTTCTAAACGATTGTATGAAAACTAACGCAAAGCGGTCTGCTGCCAAATCTCCCGCAGTTGTGTTTCAAACACGGTGTGCAGGATTAAGAATTGCGTCCCTAACCCCCTCTCCACATGAGTTGTTTTGTACATAAGTTAAATTTAGTTGCATATCCTTTACAGGTCGTAGCAGTCAAGCCCAGTATTGTTTGACTGTAGTTTGCCATTGCTTTCTGAACTGCCGGAACTCATACCATTGTATGAAAATCATCAATCAATCATTCATGTGCCATGCCGGAAAGCGTGGGCGGTCATGACTCGCCATTTCACTCGATCACCAGTGTCGTGGATCAGCTCAGTGTTCCTGTCTCGTCCATGCCATGTGGCCAAGCCATCCAGGTATTTTCCTCTCAATCTTCCTCTTGGTCTGTTCCCTTCGATCTTGCCAGTTGTCACTAAGTTCTCCAATCCATTTCATCTCATAACATGTCCAAAAAATTTTGACTGTCTACGTCTAATTTCTCTAATCAGTTTACGATGTTCATTTGTCTCCTGTAGTACTTGATCATTGGTTTTTCTGTCTGTCCATGGTATTCTTTGCATTTTCCTCAGAAACCACTTTTCTGCAGCCATCAGATGCTTTTCAGCTTGACTGCTCATTGTCCAATTTTCACATCCATACAAAAGAACAGGCTCTATGTATCCCCTCAACACTCTTTTTCTCGTTTCAATTGACATCTTTTTATAGGTCAGAATGTTTTTCATCTTGCTAAAGGCTACTTTCGCCATAGAGATTCTTGTTCTAATCTCTTCAAGGCATCTCCCATCAGATGTTATGACTGTTCCAAGATAATTGTACCGATTCACTTGTTGAAGAATATTTCCATTTACTTGTATATTACATTGTGGCACTTCTTCCTTCCTAGTGACGACCATAACCTGAGTCTTTTTACAATTTAATTCTAACCCCAGTTGCTCACTATGTACAACAACCGCATCTACTAATTGTTGCAGGTCCTCCGCATTGTCTGCAATTAATACTGTATCATCTGCATATCTAATGTTATTGATGTTTCGTCCTCCAATGCTGATTCCATTTATATCCTCTACATTTCTGAAAATATTTTCACTGTATAGGGAAAAAAGATCTGGAGACATCACACATCCCTGTCTAACACCTCTCTTAATTGGCTGTCACCGCCTCACTTGCACATTTAGTAAAGGGCTGCAATTCCAGCCCAAGGGAAACCATTGAGTCGAGCAGGACCCGAGTAATCTAGAACCTTCTCGAAAGAGATGGTCACCCAGTCCATGATTCCGTGGACACTGATGTGGCCCGCCTAATGCGGGGTCCACGAGAAACTCGGACAGAGTTACCGCCCGTGTCGAGTTCGGACACGCGGAGACCGGCAGAGGACAGACGGACTTGAGAGAGGCAACAGGGCCTGCCTTTGAGGGACTCTATAGATATCAATAGATATATAGACATAGGCTAGATAGTTTGCTAGACTGTTAAATGATACTTATGTGTTTGATGTTTACTATTTGGGAGATGTAATATAGCGCGGGTCTGTTTACCCACTGCGCCAACGCATACTGTATATGTAAATACAATAAATATTCGATCTCATAACGAACAGATTTATTGTTGCCTGTATGAACCCAAGTTTAGTTACCTAGATACGAGCAAGACTATGACAGGCTTTTTGGGGGCTAGTTTTCCGGTTTTGGCATAGAATGTTTTCTTAAAAACCTATTAAATGCCATGTAAAATTAATTATTTAATCATATCACACTGATTTTTGATAAAACATTGATTTTTGGTAACACATTGATTTGTTTAAATCAAAGAAATTGTTAACGTTACAAGGTTACATAAAACTAGTAGCTATCTAGCGATAAAATAGAAGTAATCTGAGTCCCTCGGCAATGTCTCACCATTGCCTCCACAGCGCCTCTTTATTTTGATTCTGTAAAAATTTTTTTTTTTGACATGTTACTATTTTGACATTTTTTTTTTTTGTGACAGTCACTAATGTTTTCTCGCTCCACGAACAGATTGTTCCGCAACAAGTGCCACGTTCAACCGATGAAACCTTTCCAACAATAACGAGAGTGCAAGGTAACATCGAGGAGCTTCAAAATTCAGAGCTAAGTTTCACCTCATACTCATTGTACTTCTAAGCTGTACTTCTCATGTTTCATCAATGTATTATTTTGTATCATATTGATTTCGTTGCATATTCATGAAATTTTCACCAACATAACCTTGCATTTTGATTTACACATTAATAAGTAGGGGAGTTAACCAAATTTTCGACCACACAACATATTTTTCTAAAGGGATTTAACTCTATAAACTTAACAAACAAGTAAAACACAAAATGTCTAGTTTAGATCAATGCATTGAGCAAGGAATAAAGTTAGGTTATAAAGAAGAGAAACTGTCAGAATGGGTACAGCTTAGAAGTACAATGACATTGGCTGATACTGTCCCACTTCATTATCAATCCTTATTGCAACTTGTTGTTTCCAATATATGTTTTTTTTTATAAGTCTAATGTCTTTCCCATCAATTTGTAGATCTGCAAGCATATCCACCATGCTGACATGTCTAACTCTATCAAAAGCCTTTGTATTGTCAATAAAGCAAAGATGTATATCCTTGTTTACTTCTATAGCACGTTCAATAACTGTTCGCAACATATACACAGCATTTACTGTACCCTTTCCTTCTACAAACCCGCATTGTTCTTCCCCTATTTCAGGTTGTATCTTCTTCCTCACTCTTTGCATGATAATTCTTAGCAAAATCTTTGTGATGTGACTCATTATACTAATTGTTCTATGTTGATCACATTCCAAGGTTCCTGATTTCTTCGGGATTGCAATAAATACAGTTACATAATTCAGGAGGTATATCTCCAGTATCGTATAATGTGTTCAGCAGTCTGGTGACTTGATCTAGTCCAAATTCTTCTAAAGCTTTAATAATTTCTGTTGTGATGTTATCTGCACCGGGGGCCTTGCCAGCTTTCATATGCTTAAGAACATTTCGAACCTCCATCTCCAATATTGGCGGTCCGTCATTATTAAATCTAATATCACACTGTTCGTCTCTGTTTTCATCATAAAGGTGTTTTACATAATCTGTCCATACATGTAGAATCTGGTCTTTTTCTATTATGATTTTGCCATCTTCAGTTTTTAGACACCCTCTTGATGTACTTGTTCTTTTATTAGTAAGTTCCTGAATTCTTTTGTGCACTAATTTGGTATTTTGACTGTTGTGTTGGTTTTCAATTTCTAAGCACTTTTCCTCAAGCCATGCTTCTTTTGCCTCCTTACATAATATTCTGACTTGTCTGTGAATTTCTTCATATTTGACAGAATTATTTTTGTTGAGTCTTCTTGTTTCCATGAGGTGTAACGTTTCTTCGGTCATCCATTTCTTACGACCCACCTTCTTTAATTTTGGAATAGTTGTTTCTGCAGCCACATTGATTGAATTCTTCAACGTTTCCCATTGATCATCCACATCCTGGAATAGGATCACTAGATCAGACAAAATTTCAAAACTGTTCTGTACTTCTATTTTGAATTTGTTTTGTATTTCCTTGTCATTACTCAATGTACAAAAATCATATTAGTGTTTCCTGTTATATACTTGACTTTCTTCAACTTTATCCTCAACGTTCCTGTGAGTAATCTGTGGTCACTATAACACTCAGCACTGGGAACTGTTTTTGCTAGTGTTAATGCATTTCTAAATCTTCTGCTAATCAGAATGTAGTCAATCTGATTTCTAATCCTGCTATCAGGACTCCTCCATGTCCATAATCTTCTAGGGTGTTGCTTGAACCAGGTGTTTCCTACAATCATTTCCTGTTCTTTTGCCCACTCTACGAGTCTGTATCCTCTTTCATTTCTCTCTCCTAAACCATAGTTCCCTACTGTGTATCTATCCCCTTGATTTCCTACTTTTGCATTGAAGTCCCCTATTATGATGTTTATTTCTGAATTTTTACATTTCTTTAAGGCAGACTCTATGTCATTATAAAATTCTTCTACACTATCTTCACTGGATTCTCCTGTTGGGGCATATACTTGAATAATATTTATGCTAAAAGGTCTGCCACTTAATTTAACTAGTAGAACTCTGTCCGACACGGCCCAATATCCTTGAACAGATTTTGCTGTTTTCCGGTCCAAAATAATTGCCACTCCTCTATGACGATCTTCACCTCCAGAATAAATAATCTTGAAATCTTCTTCTATCTTGATGCCTGCTCCTGACCATCTCGTTTCGCACATACCTAAAATATAAATTTTTTCCCTTTCAATTTCTTGTTTTATGTTCTCTAATTTTCCGTCGTCGTTTAACGACCTAACGTTCCAAGTTGCTAATTTTAACGTCTCTGTCCTTGTCGTGCGATGATCAGTCTTTAAGCGAATCATGATATACTAGGCACTTTTAAAGAGGTAGTTTGCCGTTGCTTTCCTCTATGGCAGTGACCTTACTGATCGGAGACCGCAGCCATTGACTCAAGAAGAGTTCCTCTGCCTGCCGTCGTGAAGCTCGAGGCCATGACCCACACATATCTGTCGGCTGCCCTCAAAATTTCATCCACCACCTGCCTTCCGTGGCTTCTTTTGAAAACTTCCAATAAAAGGAACACAAAATAACATCACATAATCCACAGGAAAATACTATTCACAGGAAATCCATAGGAAATCACACGAAATCCAAAGGATAACACTAAATAGCGTCCCTCCGAAAAGTAACGCTTCATTTTGTCGCCATTGTACCGGAAGTTATGAAAGTTATGAAAATGGAAGTTATGCAAATTATACGCATTGCTAAGGGCGAATTGCTTCCGTAACTCCTTAGCCACAGAGAGGACGAAGTGATACATAAAGACAATACACATTAACATTTCTCTGACATTTTCTTTTCTTGTCATTTTTATCTAGATTCAAAACAATCAGATAGTTATTGAACAAATCAAAATGGTCGAGCTGTTAATCAGCATACTGTACTGCGCTGTGGTGGCTGATTTGACCATTTCTTTTAATTCGACCGCTGAAACCGGATCATCAACTCAAAACACAGTGACAAGTGCAAAAGAAAAGCCAGGAATCCCAACTCAAAGGGTGTCCACGACTACTCAACACCCATCTGATCAAACCATTGCTACAACTAGTAGCAGCAACCATACAACCAGCCACGACAATTCTACAAATAGTAACCTATTTGTGTGTGCTGATGGTTCTGGGTCCATTAACCTAACATTCTTATGTAATGGGCGAATTGATTCTCGGGATAGTTTGGATGAAAATTCACAGCTGTGTAACGTCACTGCCTGCATGAACACATTTCCCTGTCGCAAAGGAGGAAGTATAGAGTTGGAATCTGTTTGCAATGGCTCAGGTGAATGTGCAGATGGCTCCGATGAAGTATTTTCATGTGTTGGTTTACAGATCCAAAAGTCTATGTGCGAATGGTCAGGTTTTGTTAAGCACAAATATTTTATGTAATGGTGTCTATAACTGCATGGACAAATCTGACGAATTAAACTGCAGCAAGTGTCCCGGAGGACTGATGTGTGACAAGAGTTATAGATGTGTCAAACCTGAAGCTTTCTGCGACCGCATCCAGGATTGCTTTGATGGTACCGATGAGAGCTGTTTGATTCCAAACAACCAAAGATGCGATGTTGGTGATTTTATCTGCCCAACTGGCATGTGTGTCACAAAAGATAACATTATGTCTGGCAACATGTGTTGGGGCTCTCACGTTCTAACCCGAGAAGATAATCTAAAGTACTTTAAAGTTCCGAATGTATTGTGTGATAATGACACCACATATAGATGTGATGGGAAGCTGGAATGCCAGGATTGATCTGATGAAATAAGCCCGAATAAGAATATTATGAGTGGCCCATGTTACAAGTGTGGACATGATTACTGTGTCCCGTATCTGGCAATGTGTAACGGCATCAATGACTGTGGAGACAATTCTGATGAAATCTTCCATAACGGTAGGGCAGACCAGGCCCTCAGCCTTGGTCAGAAACTGGTCTAGGATGGGAGCTCCGACTGGCGGACAGTTAGAGCATTGCTTTGCTGATCCGGCAGCTTCTGCAGTTGGTCTTGATCCAGATTTATTGTTATTACCTTTCCTCTGTGAGTAAACTAAGCAGACCGATAAAGGAATCATGCGTGGACAATACAAAATCTATACAATTCAGCCCTGGCTTTGTGCTATGGAGCAGTGGTGCCATCTCCTTTAGATGAAAAAGCACCAAACTCGACCCCAAAAAGCACAAAATATTTTTTTTTTTTGGGGGGGGGGGGGGGGGGGGGAGAAAGCACCAAAAAAGAAAAAAAAAAGAAAAAGAAAAAAAAAAAAAAAAAAAGAAAAGCACCAACTGTTTTTATTACAAATGTAACAAGGTAGCACATTATCATTTATTATTATCACTTCATATTACAATGAAGTTTATTCCAGATCCGCCAGATCCCAATCAGAACTACTCTCGGGCCAAAAAAGCACTAAATTGGAATAATATTTTTTTGGGAAAGCACTAAGACAAGCACTGGCGGTATTCATACAAAACGTTATAAAGTAGCACATTATATTGTATTATTATCACTGAATATTAGAATGAAGTTTATTCCAGATCTGCCAAATCCCAGTCAGACAACTTCTCTTCAGTTTCTGTAGCCATTTCCTGTTGTGTGTGCTCCTGCGATGATGAGGATGAGGAGGATGATTGAAAGAAACGTGTATATGCCTCCTGTGATCCAATTTTTCGTAGAATATCCTTAGGTAGTTTATAATCACGACAGCATTTGCCATATCTTTTCATTCCATATCTAATAATCAAAACAGCTGTCAAACTCTTGATGCTCAATCTGTTCCGCAATTTTGATTTTATAACTCCCATCTGACTGAAAATATGCTCCATGTCAGCATTAGAATGAGGTAAAATGAGCACAGTTAAAGCTAAATCTTTAAGATCTTGGAAAGGATTTTCACCGGTGGCATCCCTGTATGAGGCTATTTGCATATGATGAAGTTTTCTCCACTGGAAATCGATGCGGGTGAGAGTAGCTGCATGTTCTACGAACATTTTATCAAGATCCAATATACAGGGCTTCATTGGCTGTAGACATTCACTTCCACTAAGACATGGCATGGACTGCAACACTCGAACGTTATCGGGCAAACGTAAACGCACCTGTGTCAACAGCTCTATTAAAAACTGGATGCACCTTCCACGAATTTCTTTCTCATCAGGAAACTGGTAGCCTGCTATTTCTTTCTCAAACTCATAACCTATATTGGGATTAGGGTCTAAATAATATTGAATAGCATCACTTTCTGTTATTTTTATCCTCAGGAATAGCAATCTTTGAACTAGTAGAATCAGTGAGTTGGACAAGATCGCTGAGTAGTTTTGTTGGATCCTATATATCTGCTTCTAATTTCTTATTCACTGAACTTCTCCGAGAATATGCTTGAGAAATATGAGATACACATAGTTTTTCATGTCGCTAAACATAGAATTTAGAAGTTATGCTGTATAACAGTGCTCGTTGAGTCTTGCTACATCATAATGAGTTCTGAGCTCGACCCACTGCTGCAATATTCTGACAATGGAAGTTTGAATGGACATCCATCGTGTCTGACTTAATTTAGCAACCTTCAGCGGATGTTGTCCATCATTTATTGAAGCACAGAGCTCCCTGTAGTTTGCTTGACGAAGACTTGAGTGAGAAAACCAGTTGTATGTTTCTCTAATCATGAACTCTATGTTCCTGGGCAGACAAGCTGCTGCAGCCTGTGATACTGCCAGCTGAAGGGAATGACATACACACCTAACTAGTACCAGATGAGGAACTTCAGATTTTAATTTTGTATATACTCCATTGTTTACACCTGTCATGACAGATGCATTGTCAGTGTCGAGTGCAACTAGTCTTTGCAACTCAAGTCCATTCTTGTTTAAACAATCTTTTAACGCACTGTATATTGCCTGCGCGTTGCAGTCACTCACTTCAACTAGATCGTATTAAAGGGGATTAAATTACTTGAATATTGCGCGGTAATGTACTAAGACTGTTTTACTCCCTCGCTTCAGTTCAAATTCGGCTTTTTAGTGTTCCCAAAATGATTTTTAAAGTAATTTTTACTCACCCAAAATAAGCACCAAAAAGCACACCCACACACAAATTGTGAAGCACCAAATTCGCGCGGCCGAGCTAAATGCAATATTTTGGCACTAAATGACTTGAAAAAGCACTAAATTTGGTGCGAAAAGCGTCAAAATGGCAACACTGCTAGGGAGAGGTATAACTCCCTCCCTGGTCCCCGCCATGGGTTCTAGTTATTATATCTTTTTTAAAAAAAGAAAAATAATTTAGTTGCATGTCCTTTACAAGACATGTACAGGACAACCACAGCATTTGGTCTATTCGTGATTCATGGGCAAGCTTTACGTTCAGTAGTTTGCCATTGCTTTCTGAACGACCGGCACCTATACCTTTTTCGAAAAAACCAGCACTGCTGTGTTTTGAGCCCGGGTATACGGGATTACGAATCGCGTCCATAAGACCTTTGCCACGGAGACCACAAACTATTGTCAGTCAAGTCGGCAAGATGCCAGTTATAATTTGTGTAGTGTTTGTGTGTTTGTGAAACCCATCAGCTCTCAACAACTTGTAACGTGCATATCTGTCTCTACGGTGTAATATTTGTGACCGTCCACTATTATTATTATTTTTTTTCTTTTTGGAGCTATTCAGTTATTTCTTGAAAATAACTTGTACATTGAATGTCCATGCGTGTTGCTAGATAATAAAACAATGAACTTTTGTTTCCTTATTAAACCTCTTCATTTGGTGCATCCATCAATCCATCATGTGCCATGCCGGTAAGCGTGGGCGGTCATGTTTTGCCATCTCACTCGATCAACAGAGTCGTGGATCAGCTCCGTGTTTCTGTCTCGACCATGCCACGAGGCCAAGCCATCCAGGTATTTGCTTCTAGGTCTTCCCCTTGGTCTGTTCCCTCGATCTTACCAGTTGTCACCAAGTTCTCCAAATCATTTCTTCTCATAACATGCCCAAAAAGTTTTGACTGTCTACGTCTGTTTCTTGAAGGACTTGTTCATTGGTCTTTCTGGCTGTCCATGGTATTCTTTGTATTTTCCTCAGAAACCACATTTCTACAGCCATCAGATGTTTTTCAGCCTGACTGCTCATTGTCCAAGCTTCACATCCATATAAAAGTACAGGTTCTATGTAGCACCTCAACACTCCTTTTCTCGTTTCAATTGATATCTTTGTATTGGTCAGTATGTTTTTCATCTTGCTAAAGGCTACTTTTGCCATGGCGATTCTTGTTCTAATCTCTTCAAGGCATCTTCCATCAGATGTTATTACTGTACCTATTCACTTGTTGAAGAATATTCCCATTTACTTGTATATTACATTGTGGTATTTCGTTCTTCCTAGTGACGACCATAACTTGCGTCTTTTTACAATTTAATTCTAACCCTTGTTGTTCACTGTGTGTAACAACCGCATCTACTAAATTTTGCAGGTCCTGTTCATTGTCTGCAATCAAGACTATCATCTGCATATCTAATGTTATTGATGCATCGTCCCCCAATGTTGATTCCTTCCATATTTTCAATATTTCTGAAAATACTTTCACTGTATAGGGAAAACAGATATGGTGCATACCACTAGATAATTCAAATCTCATCTAACTGTTCTTAGAACGTTCAGACCTGGGTTTTTCCCCCTGGTCTAGGGGTTTACGTCTTTCTCCGTAATCCCGTATACTCTCGTGAGTAACGTGGCGTGTGCGAGAATCGGTAGCGGTTCTCGCCGCGTTGGTAACTTATGGGGTATGTAAGCCGGTCGCTCAGAAAGCAATGGCAAACTACTGAGCCTAATCTTTCCAATAAATCAACAATCAGAAGAAAGATGCTGATGTTGACAGCGATGTCCTGTAGAGAATATGCGAAAATAATGTCTGAAAAGTCCTTGCTCTATTTATTTATCAGTGCCTTTGTCGCTTCTCGGGGAATTTCCAAATCTGGTACTGAGAAAAACAATTCACAACACCTGCATTTAAAACTATTGTTTACAACAATTGCATATCTACTTATCTTAATGGCAATCTACTGAATGTGAAAATGGCCTTGTAAATCACAAACGGCCAAAGCTGTTTTTTTTTTTTTAAATTGCGACATCCTATTAAAGACATGTAACTAACTTACCTTATCTCAACATAAGTTGACCTTATTGTTAAAAGGTAGATAAGCATTATCGTCAAAGAAATAGTTACGTGCAATGTTAGTTTGCTTTGAAAAATAAATTTGTGTAATCTTTCTCGGAAAATTAATTACAATCAAGTTTTATCGGTAACACAAACTTAGAATAGGGCTATATAAGAGACAGCAATCTGGTGTATGCGATAGCGCGTCTCTGTATAAGGCTGTTCGAACTGCGGTGTAGAATACTGAACACTTGAAGAAAGAAATAAATGAAATTTTGAAGCAAGAAACAATTACAATCTTGACGTGTGAAACAACTAAAACTGCGAAGTAAGAAACAACTGACAACACATTCAGTTGTGTACTTCTTGAAGGTAATTTACAACAACAACAACAACAACAACAACAACAACTACTACTACTACTACTGCTACTACTACTACAACAACTACTACTACTACTACTACTGCTGCTGCTGCTGCTGCTTCTGTTACTACTACTACTACTACTACTACTACTACTACAATTGATATTACTACTACTACTGCTGCTGCTGCTGCTTCTGTTACTACTACTACTACTACTACTACTACTACTACTACAATTGATATTACTACTACTGCTAGCACCGCTACTTCTACTACCACTGCTACTACTATTACTACTACTACTACTGCTGCTGCTGCCGCTATTACTACTACTACTACTACTGCTGCTACTGTTGCTACTACTACTACTACTACTACTACTACTACTCCTGTTGCTGCTACCACTACTACTACAAGTACCACTACTACTACAACTACTACTATTACTGCTGCTACTACTACTGCTACTATGGCTACTACTTCTACTATTGAGGCTACTACTGGTACTACCACCACTCCTACTACTACTACTATTACTACTACTGCTGCTGCTGCTACTACTACTACTACTACTACTATTACTACTACAACTGCTACTACTACTACTATTACTACTGCTACTTCTTCTTCTTCTTTTACTACCACTACTACTACTACTACTACTACTACTACTACTACTACTACAACTACTACTATTACTACTACTACTACTACTACTACTACTACTACTACTACTACTACTACTACTACTACTACTACTACTACTACTATAACTATTATTATTATTTAGGTTATTATTATTATTATTATTATTATTATTATTATTATTATTACTGTTATTATTATTACTGGAATAGGAAGTTTGGCCGACAGGAGGTGGTCGATCGAGAATAATTCTTGTTTACCGGTGAAGGCCTCAAGCAAACCATCCTGTTTGTGACCCATATCGAAATACGCAATAACCGCGTTCTTTGTTGCTTGGTAATTAAAGACAATGCCCATTAATATTTGTGTGACATTTGTTTCTTTTCTTCGTAACTAGATTAAAAACAGTCAATTAGTTATGGAACAAATCAAAGTGGTCAAGTTGTTAATCAGCATACTGTGCTGCACGTTGGTGGCTGGTTTCACCGTTCCTTCTAATTCGACCGCTGAAACTGGAGCAACATGTCCACAGCACACCTGCCCATCTGGGAAATGCATCCTCTACACGGACATCTGTGACGGTTACAATGATTGTGGAGACCTCTCTGATGAACAGGCATGTCCACTAACAACAGGACGTACGATATGTTGGGGACACTCTTGCCCATCTGGTAAATGCATCCTCTACACTGACGTCTGCGACGGTTACAACGACTGTGGAGACAACTCTGACGAACAGGCATGCCCAATGACAACACGTACACAAATATGCATGGAACACTCTTGCCCATCTGGTAAATGCATCCGCTACACTGACATCTGCGATGGTTTCAATGATTGTGGTGACAATTCTGATGAACAGACATGTCCACTAACAACAAGCAAGCAAATATGTTTGGAACATACTTGCCCATCTGGTACATGCATCTACTACACGGACATCTGCGATGGTTACAATGATTGTGGAGACCTCTCTGATGAACAGGTATGTCCACTAACAACAAGAAGACCGATATGCTTTGAACACACCTGTCCATCTGGTAAATGCATCCTCTACACTGACGTCTGTGATAGTTTCAATGATTGTGGCGACAACTCTGATGAACAAGAATGTCCACTGACAACAAGCAAACAAATCTGCGTGGAACACACTTGTCTATCTGGTAAATGTATCCTCTACACCGACGTCTGTGATGGTTTCAACGACTGCGGCGACAATTCTGACGAAACGAATTCAACATGCACCAGGAACATATGATTGGGATATGCTTGTCCTTCAGGTACATTCCTTCAGGACAACGTCGTCTGTCTTGGTTATGATGGTTGCGTTAATGGATCGAATCCTTCGTAGTTTACATTGACATACAGTCCACGTATTATTTGAAAACTATAAACAGTATGTTTAATCAAATGAAACAAATAAAAGTATAACAGCTACATGAAAATAACACATTTTGACATTGTAATGACATGCGTTAAAGTAAAACGTTTGCATAAAATGTATGGCTATTTGATATTACACACACGCACGCACGCATGCACGCACGCATGCACACACGCACATACGCGTAAATGTACGTACGCGTGTGAGGGTGAAGAACAACCAACTACTTTCATCCACCGTTCCATTTTATTCGACCACTGAAACCGGAACAACATGCCCACAGCACACCTGCCCATCTGGGAAATGCATACGTTTCACGGACATATGCAACCGTTACAATGACTGTGGAGACTACTCTGATGAACAGGCATGTTCAACGACAACAAACACACAAGAATCCACCGTTCCATTTTATTCGACCCCTGAAACCGGAACAACATGCTCACAGCACACCTGCCCATCTGGGAAATGCATACGTTTCACGGACATCTGCGACCGTTACAATGACTGTGGAGACTACTCTGATGAACAGGCATGTTCAACGACAACAAACAAACAAGAATCCACCGTTCCATTTTATTCGACCCCTGAAACCGGAACAACATGCCCACAGCACACCTGCCCATCTGGGAAATGCATACGTTTCACGGACATCTGCAACCGTTACAATGACTGTGGAGACTACTCTGATGAACAGGCATGTTCAACGACATCAAGCACACAAGAATCCACCGTTCCATTTTATTCGACCCCTGAAACTGGAGCAACATGCCCACAGCACACCTGCCCATCTGGGAAATGCATCCGTTTCACGGACATCTGCGACCGTTACAATGACTGTGGAGACTACTCTGATGAACAGGCATGTACAACGACAACAAACACACAAGAATCCACCGTTCCATTTTATTCGACCCCTGAAAACGGAACAACATGTCCACAGCACACCTGCCCATCTGGGAAATGCATCCGTTTCACGGACATCTGCGACCGTTACAATGACTGTGGAGACTACTCTGATGAACAGGCATGTTCAACGACAACAAACACACAAGAATCCACCATTCCATTTAATTCGACCCCTGAAACCGGAACAACATGCCCACAGCACACCTGCCCATCTGGGAAATGCATACGTTTCACGGACATCTGCAACCGTTACAATGACTGTGGAGACTACTCTGATGAACAGGCATGTTCAACGACAACAAACACACAAGAATCCACCGTTCCATTTTATTCGACCCCTGAAACCGGAACAACATGCCCACAGCACACCTGCCCATCTAGAAAATGCATACGTTTCACGGACATCTGCAACCGTTACAATGACTGTGGAGACTACTCTGATGAACAGGCATGTTCAACGACAACAAACACACAAGAATCCACCGTTCCATTTTATTCGACCCCTGAAACCGGAACAACATGCCCACAGCACACCTGCCCATCTGGGAAATGCATACGTTTCACGGACATCTGCGACCGTTACAATGACTGTGGAGACTACTCTGATGAACAGGCATGTTCAACGACAACAAACACACAAGAATCCACCGTTCCATTTTATTCGACCCCTGAAACCGGAACAACATGCCCACAGCACACCTGCCCATCTGGGAAATGCATCCGTTTCACGGACATCTGCGACCGTTACAATGACTGTGGAGACTACTCTGATGAACAGGCATGTTCAACGACAACAAACACACAAGAATCCACCGTTCCATTTTATTCGACCCCTGAAACCGGAACAACATGCTCACAGCACACCTGCCCATCTGGGAAATGCATCCGTTTCACGGACATCTGCGACCGTTATAATGACTGTGGAGACTACTCTGATGAACAGGCATGTTCAACGACAACAAACACACAAGAATCCACCGTTCCATTTTATTCGACCCCTGAAACCGGAACAACATGCCCACAGCACACCTGCCCATCTGGGAAATGCATACGTTTCACGGACATCTGCGACCGTTACAATGACTGTGGAGACTACTCTGATGAACAGGCATGTTCAACGACAACAAACACACAAGAATCCACCGTTCCATTTTATTCGACCCCTGAAACCGGAACAACATGCCCACAGCACACCTGCCCATCTGGGAAATGCATACGTTTCACGGACATATGCGACCGTTACAATGACTGTGGAGACTACTCTGATGAACAGGCATGTTCAACGACAACAAACACACAAGAATCCACCGTTCCATTTTATTCGACCCCTGAAACCGGAACAACATGCTCACAGCACACCTGCCCATCTGGGAAATGCATACGTTTCACGGACATCTGCGACCGTTACAATGACTGTGGAGACTACTCTGATGAACAGGCATGTTCAACGACAACAAACAAACAAGAATCCACCGTTCCATTTTATTCGACCCCTGAAACCGGAACAACATGCCCACAGCACACCTGCCCATCTGGGAAATGCATCCGTTTCACGGACATCTGCAACCGTTACAATGACTGTGGAGACTACTCTGATGAACAGGCATGTTCAACGACAACAAACACACAAGAATCCACCGTTCCATTTTATTCGACCCCTGAAACCGGAACAACATGCCCACAGCACACCTGCCCATCTGGGAAATGCATACGTTTCACGAACATCTTCAACCGTTACAATGACTGTGGAGACTACTCTGATGAACAGTCATGTTCAACGACAATAAGCACACAAGAATCCACTGTTCCATTTTATTCGACCCCTGAAACCGGAGTAACATGCCCACAGCACACCTGCCCATCTGGCAAATGCATCCGTTTTACTGACATCTGCGATCGTTACAACGACTGTGGAGACTATTCTGATGAACAGGCATGTTCAACAACAACAAGCACAGACACATGTTGGGGACACACTTGTCCATCTGGTAAATGCATCCCATACAATGACGTCTGCAATGGTTACAACGATTGTGAAGACTACTCCGATGAACAGGAGTGTCCGAAGACAACAAGCACACAAGTATGTATGGAACACTCTTGTCCATCCGGTAAATGCATCCGTTCCAATAACATCTGCGATGGTTTCAATGACTGTGGCGACAACTCTGACGAAATCGGATGTTTGAAGCCCCCATGTCTTGGACACACTTGTCCATCTGGTAAATGCATCCACTACACGGATGTCTGCGATGGTTTCAATGATTGTGCCGACAACTCCGATGAAATCGGTTGTTTGAAACCCCCATGTCTTGAACACACCTGTCTATCTGGTAAATGCATCCACTACAAGGACATATGTGATGGTATCAATGATTGTGGCGACGACTCTGACGAAATCGGATGTTTGAAGCCTCCGTGTCTTGAACACACCTGTCTATCTGGTAAATGCATCCACTACAAGGACATATGTGATGGTATCAATGATTGTGGCGACGACTCTGACGAAATCGGATGTTTGAAGCCTCCGTGTCTTGAACACACCTGCCTATCTGGTAAATGCATCCACTACAAGGACATCTGCGATGGTATTAATGATTGTGGCGACGACTCTGACGAAATCGGATGTTTGAAGCCTCCGTGTCTTGAACACACCTGCCCTTCTGGTAAATGCATCCTCTACTCCGACATCTGCGATGGTATCAATGATTGTGGCGACAACTCTGACGAAACGAAGTCAGCATGCACCAGCAACACATAAATGGGATATACTTGTCCATTAGGTACAACATCTAAGACAGTGTTGTCTGCCATGGTTTTGATGACTGCGCTGATGGAACGAATCATTCGTGGTTTGCATGAGCATTCAATCTGCGTATGATATGACAACTGCAAACAAGAATTAAATCAACCTAAACGAATTAAAGTATAACAGGTACATGAAATGTATCACATGTTGACATTGTAATGACATGAATTAAAATACAACGTTTGCATGAAATGTATCACATTTTGACATTAAACACTCATACGCGTGCGCACGCACGCACGCACCCACACGCACACACACACACACACACACACACACACACACACACACACACACACACACACAATCATACGTAAGCCTGAGCGCGAGAAGAACAACCAATCTACTTCTTCTCCTTCTTCAGCGTTCCGAGCCATTGAGGTTCTTTGCTGCAGATACAATCCGTCTCCATTCGTATCTCTGGTTGATCATCTCTTGCCAGTCGTTGATTCCAAGTGCTTGTAGGTCTGTATATATATATTATCTCTCCACCGTCTTCTTGGTCTACCTCGGGGTCTACGGTCATTTATTTCCTGAGTGTAAGCGAGTTGTGTTTCCCTATTATCTTCCATTCTTTCTATATGCCCCAGCCATTGTAGTCTATTAGCCTTCATGATACCAGTGATTAGCGGGGACTTGAACAGATCATAAATGTCTTTGTTACTTCTTCTTTTCCACTCTACACTTTGTGTATCCCTAATGGGTCCAAAGATGCGTCTTAAAATTTTGTTCTCAAAGGTTTGTAATAAGGCTTCGTCTCCTTTCGTTGTACTCCAGGTTTCAGAGCCATACAGCACAACTGGTCTGATCAGTGTTTTGTATATTGTGTATATATAAGGGTCTGATTTTCTGCCTTTATATGTTACTATATTATAAGTATCTTCCATGCATAGTCTGGTCATGTTGATTAACTTCCTTGGTATTCCAAATTCCTGCATAGCATTCCATATACTATTCCTATGGACACTATCATAAGCCTTTTTTAAAATCCACAAAAATGTTATGGAGATCTCTTTTATATTCCCAATTTTTCTCGGCTATTTGTCGTAAGATAAATATCTGATCTATTGTTGATCTGTTTTGCCTAAAACCCGCCTGGTAGTCACCTAATTTGTCTTCTGAATATGGTTTTAGTCTATTTAGTAATACTGCAGATAGTATCTTATAGCTTGTGGACAGTAGTGATATTCCTCTATAATTTTCACATTGGAACTTGTCTCCTTTCTTAAAGATAGGTATCAATCTACTATCATGCAAAAATTGGGGATGCGCTATTTTACTTGAAGTAATCAGAACCCAGACAACCAAGCAGCACTAAAGGACATTGGTGCCATAAGAAATGTTGGGATGGAGATCATACAAGTTTTTATAAAAGACATGTACTGCGGGTAGGTTCTCCGTTGGCCTATTCTAATCCATGTTTATGATGTGATAAAGTAGTAATGTGTGTGCTATGTAAGCACATGTGACATCTAGCGCCAGACCGCTAGACCCATGTCTTTATAGACCAATCGGCACTCGGTGGGTGATGTGGTCAATATCACAGCCGCCACTTGCACATCCCAATACTTTTTTCTGGCACCCATTGTAGTCGGTAGCTTAGTGGCTAGACACTCGTCTGTCCACCAAATTGTCAAGGGTTCCATCAGCATTGAGACAGTTCGATCAGCAATGAGGCAGATTCGAATGCTTAAAAATTGCCTTGGGCTCCCAGGTCAACTCAGGCTAAAGTGAGTACCACAAAATGTCCTGGGAAATAAAGGCGGAGGACGTAACACTGAACATATCACACACCTAGTGGCAGTTGGTCTACAACTATGTGTGTCTACCACCTTATACTGATGTCACACTAATACGAGGGTATGTAAGTCAATAAGTCAGCCACAAATAGCTATTGAAAAATAACTATGATAACAACTTGAAAACAGTTTATTTTTGTACATACATTGTCCCTTTATTTCTCAACATAATTTCCACCAACATTGATGCACTTATCCCATCGTTTCATCAGTCCTCCCAAACTGGCTGCATAGAACTGCGTGCTGTTTTCTAAAGCACGTTTTCACACGCGTCATTCGCGAAATGTCTCCCGCCAAGGTGGGTTTGCAGTGGACTACAAAGGTGGAAATCGCTAGGGGCTAAGTCGGGGCTGTAAGGTGGATGTTCCAGAAATTCCCACCTTAGTTGGTTAATTTTCTCCTGAGTTTAGACAACAGAGCTCGCAGTTCTATGCAGAGGGTTTAGGAGGAGTGATAAAACGATGGGATAAGTGCATCAATGTAGGTGGAAATTATGTTGAGAAATAAAGGGACATTGTATGTATAAAAATAAAGTCGGTTCAAGTTGTTATATCTTTAGTTATTTTTCTAAAGCCATTTGTGGCAGACTTGTTGACTTTATTGAGCGCGCGCGCGCGCGCGCGCGTGTGTGTGTGTGTATTTCGTTCGCGTTGAAAACAAGCGTATACCATACAAGTTCTACTACCTCTAGTATAGGGTGTATTTTTTAAGACTGCGCAGTGTTTGAAAATATTGCCGGTCCATGTTTTGTATTCACCCTCTGTAAAGTTCATACGACATAATAAGTAAATACAAAACTTGAACCGGCAATATTTTCAAACACTGCACAGTCGTTACAAATACACCCTGTATTTGTACTACTGGGGAGTGCACTGGTTTGATTTTTGCGTGTGGATTACCAGTGTCCCTCGCCTTCAGGTGAATCCACTCCGACCTCGAAGGTACTTGTAATTTACGTTCCCAAATCAAGGACGAGAAGTCAACATTTTAGACCAGCTGACTGGTGTAGCGGTTGAACCCGTCATCACATCATCAGCACACCGGAAGTTTAAGAGCGAACTTGCTTATCCATTCAGCCATGTTGACCGCCATCTATTGGTTGCATGCATTATATTGTAAGTAACTGTTAATTTACAAGAGTAATTGTTCGGATGTAAATGAGTTAAGCCAACACTATTATGCGGCTGAAGGAGTTAACGGGAGCTAATCGTAAAAATGGTATGGCTTAATTAATGTTAAGGGTGCGAAGAACAGTAGAAATTAACAAAAGTATTCATGTCTGGAATACACAATTATTTACTGAGTTGCTTCGTTATAAGTTAGTTGCATATTCTTTACAGAACGTCGCAGTCAACACCAGCAATTTTTGTCTGTTTGTGATTTCATGGTAAGTTTACATTCAATAGTTTTCCATTGCTTTCTAAACGATTGTATGAAAACTAACGCAAAGCGGTCTGCTGCCAAATCTCCCGCAGTTGTGTTTCAAACACGGTGTGCAGGATTAAGAATTGCGTCCCTAACCCCCTCTCCACATGAGTTGTTTTGTACATAAGTTAAATTTAGTTGCATATCCTTTACAGGTCGTAGCAGTCAAGCCCAGTATTGTTTGACTGTAGTTTGCCATTGCTTTCTGAACTGCCGGAACTCATACCATTGTATGAAAATCATCAATCAATCATTCATGTGCCATGCCGGAAAGCGTGGGCGGTCATGACTCGCCATTTCACTCGATCACCAGTGTCGTGGATCAGCTCAGTGTTCCTGTCTCGTCCATGCCATGTGGCCAAGCCATCCAGGTATTTTCCTCTCAATCTTCCTCTTGGTCTGTTCCCTTCGATCTTGCCAGTTGTCACTAAGTTCTCCAATCCATTTCATCTCATAACATGTCCAAAAAATTTTGACTGTCTACGTCTAATTTCTCTAATCAGTTTACGATGTTCATTTGTCTCCTGTAGTACTTGATCATTGGTTTTTCTGTCTGTCCATGGTATTCTTTGCATTTTCCTCAGAAACCACTTTTCTGCAGCCATCAGATGCTTTTCAGCTTGACTGCTCATTGTCCAATTTTCACATCCATACAAAAGAACAGGCTCTATGTATCCCCTCAACACTCTTTTTCTCGTTTCAATTGACATCTTTTTATAGGTCAGAATGTTTTTCATCTTGCTAAAGGCTACTTTCGCCATAGAGATTCTTGTTCTAATCTCTTCAAGGCATCTCCCATCAGATGTTATGACTGTTCCAAGATAATTGTACCGATTCACTTGTTGAAGAATATTTCCATTTACTTGTATATTACATTGTGGCACTTCTTCCTTCCTAGTGACGACCATAACCTGAGTCTTTTTACAATTTAATTCTAACCCCAGTTGCTCACTATGTACAACAACCGCATCTACTAATTGTTGCAGGCCCTCCGCATTGTCTGCAATTAATACTGTATCATCTGCATATCTAATGTTATTGATGTTTCGTCCTCCAATGCTGATTCCATTTATATCCTCTACATTTCTGAAAATATTTTCACTGTATAGGGAAAAAAGATCTGGAGACATCACACATCCCTGTCTAACACCTCTCTTAATTGGCTGTCACCGCCTCACTTGCACATTTAGTAAAGGGCTGCAATTCCAGCCCAAGGGAAACCATTGAGTCGAGCAGGACCCGAGTAATCTAGAACCTTCTCGAAAGAGATGGTCACCCAGTCCATGATTCCGTGGACACTGATGTGGCCCGCCTAATGCGGGGTCCACGAGGAACTCGGACAGAGTTACCGCCCGTGTCGAGTTCGGACACGCGGAGACCGGCAGAGGACAGACGGACTTGAGAGAGGCAACAGGGCCTGCCTTTGAGGGACTCTATAGATATCAATAGATATATAGACATAGGCTAGATAGTTTGCTAGACTGTTAAATGATACTTATGTGTTTGATGTTTACTATTTGGGAGATGTAATATAGCGCGGGTCTGTTTACCCACTGCGCCAACGCATACTGTATATGTAAATACAATAAATATTCGATCTCATAACGAACAGATTTATTGTTGCCTGTATGAACCCAAGTTTAGTTACCTAGATACGAGCAAGACTATGACAGGCTTTTTGGGGGCTAGTTTTCCGGTTTTGGCATAGAATGTTTTCTTAAAAACCTATTAAATGCCATGTAAAATTAATTATTTAATCATATCACACTGATTTTTGATAAAACATTGATTTTTGGTAACACATTGATTTGTTTAAATCAAAGAAATTGTTAACGTTACAAGGTTACATAAAACTAGTAGCTATCTAGCGATAAAATAGAAGTAATCTGAGTCCCTCGGCAATGTCTCACCATTGCCTCCACAGCGCCTCTTTATTTTGATTCTGTAAAAAATTTTTTTTTTGACATGTTACTATTTTGACATTTTTTTTTTTGGTGACAGTCACTAATGTTTTCTCGCTCCACGAACAGATTGTTCCGCAACAAGTGCCACGTTCAACCGATGAAACCTTTCCAACAATAACGAGAGTGCAAGGTAACATCGAGGAGCTTCAAAATTCAGAGCTAAGTTTCACCTCATACTCATTGTACTTCTAAGCTGTACTTCTCATGTTTCATCAATGTATTATTTTGTATCATATTGATTTCGTTGCATATTCATGAAATTTTCACCAACATAACCTTGCATTTTGATTTACACATTAATAAGTAGGGGAGTTAACCAAATTTTCGACCACACAACATATTTTTCTAAAGGGATTTAACTCTATAAACTTAACAAACAAGTAAAACACAAAATGTCTAGTTTAGATCAATGCATTGAGCAAGGAATAAAGTTAGGTTATAAAGAAGAGAAACTGTCAGAATGGGTACAGCTTAGAAGTACAATGACATTGGCTGATACTGTCCCACTTCATTATCAATCCTTATTGCAACTTGTTGTTTCCAATATATGTTTTTTTTTATAAGTCTAATGTCTTTCCCATCAATTTGTAGATCTGCAAGCATATCCACCATGCTGACATGTCTAACTCTATCAAAAGCCTTTGTATTGTCAATAAAGCAAAGATGTATATCCTTGTTTACTTCTATAGCACGTTCAATAACTGTTCGCAACATATACACAGCATTTACTGTACCCTTTCCTTCTACAAACCCGCATTGTTCTTCCCCTATTTCAGGTTGTATCTTCTTCCTCACTCTTTGCATGATAATTCTTAGCAAAATCTTTGTGATGTGACTCATTATACTAATTGTTCTATGTTGATCACATTCCAAGGTTCCTGATTTCTTCGGGATTGCAATAAATACAGTTACATAATTCAGGAGGTATATCTCCAGTATCGTATAATGTGTTCAGCAGTCTGGTGACTTGATCTAGTCCAAATTCTTCTAAAGCTTTAATAATTTCTGTTGTGATGTTATCTGCACCGGGGGCCTTGCCAGCTTTCATATGCTTAAGAACATTTCGAACCTCCATCTCCAATATTGGCGGTCCGTCATTATTAAATCTAATATCACACTGTTCGTCTCTGTTTTCATCATAAAGGTGTTTTACATAATCTGTCCATACATGTAGAATCTGGTCTTTTTCTATTATGATTTTGCCATCTTCAGTTTTTAGACACCCTCTTGATGTACTTGTTCTTTTATTAGTAAGTTCCTGAATTCTTTTGTGCACTAATTTGGTATTTTGACTGTTGTGTTGGTTTTCAATTTCTAAGCACTTTTCCTCAAGCCATGCTTCTTTTGCCTCCTTACATAATATTCTGACTTGTCTGTGAATTTCTTCATATTTGACAGAATTATTTTTGTTGAGTCTTCTTGTTTCCATGAGGTGTAACGTTTCTTCGGTCATCCATTTCTTACGACCCACCTTCTTTAATTTTGGAATAGTTGTTTCTGCAGCCACATTGATTGAATTCTTCAACGTTTCCCATTGATCATCCACATCCTGGAATAGGATCACTAGATCAGACAAAATTTCAAAACTGTTCTGTACTTCTATTTTGAATTTGTTTTGTATTTCCTTGTCATTACTCAATGTACACAAATCATATTAGTGTTTCCTGTTATATACTTGACTTTCTTCAACTTTATCCTCAACGTTCCTGTGAGTAATCTGTGGTCACTATAACACTCAGCACTGGGAACTGTTTTTGCTAGTGTTAATGCATTTCTAAATCTTCTGCTAATCAGAATGTAGT
Source organism: Cepaea hortensis (assembly GCA_963921405.1). NCBI lineage: Eukaryota > Metazoa > Mollusca > Gastropoda > Stylommatophora > Helicidae > Cepaea > Cepaea hortensis. The sequence goes on along the minus strand of OY992881.1, from coordinate 24,793,359 downwards.
CAATCTGATTTCTAATCCTGCTATCAGGACTCCTCCATGTCCATAATCTTCTAGGGTGTTGCTTGAACCAGGTGTTTCCTACAATCATTTCCTGTTCTTTTGCCCACTCTACGAGTCTGTATCCTCTTTCATTTCTCTCTCCTAAACCATAGTTCCCTACTGTGTATCTATCCCCTTGATTTCCTACTTTTGCATTGAAGTCCCCTATTATGATGTTTATTTCTGAATTTTTACATTTCTTTAAGGCAGACTCTATGTCATTATAAAATTCTTCTACACTATCTTCACTGGATTCTCCTGTTGGGGCATATACTTGAATAATATTTATGCTAAAAGGTCTGCCACTTAATTTAACTAGTAGAACTCTGTCCGACACGGCCCAATATCCTTGAACAGATTTTGCTGTTTTCCGGTCCAAAATAATTGCCACTCCTCTATGACGATCTTCACCTCCAGAATAAATAATCTTGAAATCTTCTTCTATCTTGATGCCTGCTCCTGACCATCTCGTTTCGCACATACCTAAAATATTAATTTTTTCCCTTTCAATTTCTTGTTTTATGTTCTCTAATTTTCCGTCGTCGTTTAACGACCTAACGTTCCAAGTTGCTAATTTTAACGTCTCTGTCCTTGTCGTGCGATGATCAGTCTTTAAGCGAATCATGATATACTAGGCACTTTTAAAGAGGTAGTTTGCCGTTGCTTTCCTCTATGGCAGTGACCTTACTGATCGGAGACCGCAGCCATTGACTCAAGAAGAGTTCCTCTGCCTGCCGTCGTGAAGCTCGAGGCCATGACCCACACATATCTGTCGGCTGCCCTCAAAATTTCATCCACCACCTGCCTTCCGTGGCTTCTTTTGAAAACTTCCAATAAAAGGAACACAAAATAACATCACATAATCCACAGGAAAATACTATTCACAGGAAATCCATAGGAAATCACACGAAATCCAAAGGATAACACTAAATAGCGTCCCTCCGAAAAGTAACGCTTCATTTTGTCGCCATTGTACCGGAAGTTATGAAAGTTATGAAAATGGAAGTTATGCAAATTATACGCATTGCTAAGGGCGAATTGCTTCCGTAACTCCTTAGCCACAGAGAGGACGAAGTGATACATAAAGACAATACACATTAACATTTCTCTGACATTTTCTTTTCTTGTCATTTTTATCTAGATTCAAAACAATCAGATAGTTATTGAACAAATCAAAATGGTCGAGCTGTTAATCAGCATACTGTACTGCGCTGTGGTGGCTGATTTGACCATTTCTTTTAATTCGACCGCTGAAACCGGATCATCAACTCAAAACACAGTGACAAGTGCAAAAGAAAAGCCAGGAATCACAACTCAAAGGGTGTCCACGACTACTCAACACCCATCTGATCAAACCATTGCTACAACTAGTAGCAGCAACCATACAACCAGCCACGACAATTCTACAAATAGTAACCTATTTGTGTGTGCTGATGGTTCTGGGTCCATTAACCTAACATTCTTATGTAATGGGCGAATTGATTCTCGGGATAGTTTGGATGAAAATTCACAGCTGTGTAACGTCACTGCCTGCATGAACACATTTCCCTGTCGCAAAGGAGGAAGTATAGAGTTGGAATCTGTTTGCAATGGCTCAGGTGAATGTGCAGATGGCTCCGATGAAGTATTTTCATGTGTTGGTTTACAGATCCAAAAGTCTATGTGCGAATGGTCAGGTTTTGTTAAGCACAAATATTTTATGTAATGGTGTCTATAACTGCATGGACAAATCTGACGAATTAAACTGCAGCAAGTGTCCCGGAGGACTGATGTGTGACAAGAGTTATAGATGTGTCAAACCTGAAGCTTTCTGCGACCGCATCCAGGATTGCTTTGATGGTACCGATGAGAGCTGTTTGATTCCAAACAACCAAAGATGCGATGTTGGTGATTTTATCTGCCCAACTGGCATGTGTGTCACAAAAGATAACATTATGTCTGGCAACATGTGTTGGGGCTCTCACGTTCTAACCCGAGAAGATAATCTAAAGTACTTTAAAGTTCCGAATGTATTGTGTGATAATGACACCACATATAGATGTGATGGGAAGCTGGAATGCCAGGATTGATCTGATGAAATAAGCCCGAATAAGAATATTATGAGTGGCCCATGTTACAAGTGTGGACATGATTACTGTGTCCCGTATCTGGCAATGTGTAACGGCATCAATGACTGTGGAGACAATTCTGATGAAATCTTCCATAACGGTAGGGCAGACCAGGCCCTCAGCCTTGGTCAGAAACTGGTCTAGGATGGGAGCTCCGACTGGCGGACAGTTAGAGCATTGCTTTGCTGATCCGGCAGCTTCTGCAGTTGGTCTTGATCCAGATTTATTGTTATTACCTTTCCTCTGTGAGTAAACTAAGCAGACCGATAAAGGAATCATGCGTGGACAATACAAAATCTATACAATTCAGCCCTGGCTTTGTGCTATGGAGCAGTGGTGCCATCTCCTTTAGATGAAAAAGCACCAAACTCGACCCCAAAAAGCACAAAATTTTTTTTTTTTTTTTTTTTTTGGGGGGGGGGGGGGGGGGGGGGGGGAGAGAAAGCACCAAAAAAGAAAAAAAAAAGAAAAAGAAAAAAAAAAAAAAAAAAAAGAAAAGCACCAACTGTTTTTATTACAAATGTAACAAGGTAGCACATTATCATTTATTATTATCACTTCATATTACAATGAAGTTTATTCCAGATCCGCCAGATCCCAATCAGAACTACTCTCGGGCCAAAAAAGCACTAAATTGGAATAATATTTTTTTGGGAAAGCACTAAGACAAGCACTGGCGGTATTCATACAAAACGTTATAAAGTAGCACATTATATTGTATTATTATCACTGAATATTAGAATGAAGTTTATTCCAGATCTGCCAAATCCCAGTCAGACAACTTCTCTTCAGTTTCTGTAGCCATTTCCTGTTGTGTGTGCTCCTGCGATGATGAGGATGAGGAGGATGATTGAAAGAAACGTGTATATGCCTCCTGTGATCCAATTTTTCGTAGAATATCCTTAGGTAGTTTATAATCACGACAGCATTTGCCATATCTTTTCATTCCATATCTAATAATCAAAACAGCTGTCAAACTCTTGATGCTCAATCTGTTCCGCAATTTTGATTTTATAACTCCCATCTGACTGAAAATATGCTCCATGTCAGCATTAGAATGAGGTAAAATGAGCACAGTTAAAGCTAAATCTTTAAGATCTTGGAAAGGATTTTCACCGGTGGCATCCCTGTATGAGGCTATTTGCATATGATGAAGTTTTCTCCACTGGAAATCGATGCGGGTGAGAGTAGCTGCATGTTCTACGAACATTTTATCAAGATCCAATATACAGGGCTTCATTGGCTGTAGACATTCACTTCCACTAAGACATGGCATGGACTGCAACACTCGAACGTTATCGGGCAAACGTAAACGCACCTGTGTCAACAGCTCTATTAAAAACTGGATGCACCTTCCACGAATTTCTTTCTCATCAGGAAACTGGTAGCCTGCTATTTCTTTCTCAAACTCATAACCTATATTGGGATTAGGGTCTAAATAATATTGAATAGCATCACTTTCTGTTATTTTTATCCTCAGGAATAGCAATCTTTGAACTAGTAGAATCAGTGAGTTGGACAAGATCGCTGAGTAGTTTTGTTGGATCCTATATATCTGCTTCTAATTTCTTATTCACTGAACTTCTCCGAGAATATGCTTGAGAAATATGAGATACACATAGTTTTTCATGTCGCTAAACATAGAATTTAGAAGTTATGCTGTATAACAGTGCTCGTTGAGTCTTGCTACATCATAATGAGTTCTGAGCTCGACCCACTGCTGCAATATTCTGACAATGGAAGTTTGAATGGACATCCATCGTGTCTGACTTAATTTAGCAACCTTCAGCGGATGTTGTCCATCATTTATTGAAGCACAGAGCTCCCTGTAGTTTGCTTGACGAAGACTTGAGTGAGAAAACCAGTTGTATGTTTCTCTAATCATGAACTCTATGTTCCTGGGCAGACAAGCTGCTGCAGCCTGTGATACTGCCAGCTGAAGGGAATGACATACACACCTAACTAGTACCAGATGAGGAACTTCAGATTTTAATTTTGTATATACTCCATTGTTTACACCTGTCATGACAGATGCATTGTCAGTGTCGAGTGCAACTAGTCTTTGCAACTCAAGTCCATTCTTGTTTAAACAATCTTTTAACGCACTGTATATTGCCTGCGCGTTGCAGTCACTCACTTCAACTAGATCGTATTAAAGGGGATTAAATTACTTGAATATTGCGCGGTAATGTACTAAGACTGTTTTACTCCCTCGCTTCAGTTCAAATTCGGCTTTTTAGTGTTCCCAAAATGATTTTTAAAGTAATTTTTACTCACCCAAAATAAGCACCAAAAAGCACACCCACACACAAATTGTGAAGCACCAAATTCGCGCGGCCGAGCTAAATGCAATATTTTGGCACTAAATGACTTGAAAAAGCACTAAATTTGGTGCGAAAAGCGTCAAAATGGCAACACTGCTAGGGAGAGGTATAACTCCCTCCCTGGTCCCCGCCATGGGTTCTAGTTATTATATCTTTTTTAAAAAAAGAAAAATAATTTAGTTGCATGTCCTTTACAAGACATGTACAGGACAACCACAGCATTTGGTCTATTCGTGATTCATGGGCAAGCTTTACGTTCAGTAGTTTGCCATTGCTTTCTGAACGACCGGCACCTATACCTTTTTCGAAAAAACCAGCACTGCTGTGTTTTGAGCCCGGGTATACGGGATTACGAATCGCGTCCATAAGACCTTCGCCACGGAGACCACAAACTATTGTCAGTCAAGTCGGCAAGATGCCAGTTATAATTTGTGTAGTGTTTGTGTGTTTGTGAAACCCATCAGCTCTCAACAACTTGTAACGTGCATATCTGTCTCTACGGTGTAATATTTGTGACCGTCCACTATTATTATTATTTTTTTTCTTTTTGGAGCTATTCAGTTATTTCTTGAAAATAACTTGTACATTGAATGTCCATGCGTGTTGCTAGATAATAAAACAATGAACTTTTGTTTCCTTATTAAACCTCTTCATTTGGTGCATCCATCAATCCATTATATGCCATGCCGGTAAGCGTGGGCGGTCATGTTTTGCCATCTCACTCGATCAACAGAGTCGTGGATCAGCTCCGTGTTTCTGTCTCGACCATGCCACGAGGCCAAGCCATCCAGGTATTTGCTTCTAGGTCTTCCCCTTGGTCTGTTCCCTCGATCTTACCAGTTGTCACCAAGTTCTCCAAATCATTTCTTCTCATAACATGCCCAAAAAGTTTTGACTGTCTACGTCTGTTTCTTGAAGGACTTGTTCATTGGTCTTTCTGGCTGTCCATGGTATTCTTTGTATTTTCCTCAGAAACCACATTTCTACAGCCATCAGATGTTTTTCAGCCTGACTGCTCATTGTCCAAGCTTCACATCCATATAAAAGTACAGGTTCTATGTAGCACCTCAACACTCCTTTTCTCGTTTCAATTGATATCTTTGTATTGGTCAGTATGTTTTTCATCTTGCTAAAGGCTACTTTTGCCATGGCGATTCTTGTTCTAATCTCTTCAAGGCATCTTCCATCAGATGTTATTACTGTACCTATTCACTTGTTGAAGAATATTCCCATTTACTTGTATATTACATTGTGGTATTTCGTTCTTCCTAGTGACGACCATAACTTGCGTCTTTTTACAATTTAATTCTAACCCTTGTTGTTCACTGTGTGTAACAACCGCATCTACTAAATTTTGCAGGTCCTGTTCATTGTCTGCAATCAAGACTATCATCTGCATATCTAATGTTATTGATGCATCGTCCCCCAATGTTGATTCCTTCCATATTTTCAATATTTCTGAAAATACTTTCACTGTATAGGGAAAACAGATATGGTGCATACCACTAGATAATTCAAATCTCATCTAACTGTTCTTAGAACGTTCAGACCTGGGTTTTTCCCCCTGGTCTAGGGGTTTACGTCTTTCTCCGTAATCCCGTATACTCTCGTGAGTAACGTGGCGTGTGCGAGAATCGGTAGCGGTTCTCGCCGCGTTGGTAACTTATGGGGTATGTAAGCCGGTCGCTCAGAAAGCAATGGCAAACTACTGAGCCTAATCTTTCCAATAAATCAACAATCAGAAGAAAGATGCTGATGTTGACAGCGATGTCCTGTAGAGAATATGCGAAAATAATGTCTGAAAAGTCCTTGCTCTATTTATTTATCAGTGCCTTTGTCGCTTCTCGGGGAATTTCCAAATCTGGTACTGAGAAAAACAATTCACAACACCTGCATTTAAAACTATTGTTTACAACAATTGCATATCTACTTATCTTAATGGCAATCTACTGAATGTGAAAATGGCCTTGTAAATCACAAACGGCCAAAGCTGTTTTTTTTTTTTTAAATTGCGACATCCTATTAAAGACATGTAACTAACTTACCTTATCTCAACATAAGTTGACCTTATTGTTAAAAGGTAGATAAGCATTATCGTCAAAGAAATAGTTACGTGCAATGTTAGTTTGCTTTGAAAAATAAATTTGTGTAATCTTTCTCGGAAAATTAATTACAATCAAGTTTTATCGGTAACACAAACTTAGAATAGGGCTATATAAGAGACAGCAATCTGGTGTATGCGATAGCGCGTCTCTGTATAAGGCTGTTCGAACTGCGGTGTAGAATACTGAACACTTGAAGAAAGAAATAAATGAAATTTTGAAGCAAGAAACAATTACAATCTTGACGTGTGAAACAACTAAAACTGCGAAGTAAGAAACAACTGACAACACATTCAGTTGTGTACTTCTTGAAGGTAATTTACAACAACAACAACAACAACAACAACAACAACTACTACTACTACTACTGCTACTACTACTACAACAACTACTACTACTACTACTACTACTGCTGCTGCTGCTGCTGCTTCTGTTACTACTACTACTACTACTACTACTACAATTGATATTACTACTACTACTGCTGCTGCTGCTGCTTCTGTTACTACTACTACTACTACTACTACTACTACTACAATTGATATTACTACTACTGCTAGCACCGCTACTTCTACTACCACTGCTACTACTATTACTACTACTACTACTGCTGCTGCTGCCGCTATTACTACTACTACTACTACTGCTGCTACTGTTGCTACTACTACTACTACTACTACTACTACTACTCCTGTTGCTGCTACCACTACTACTACAAGTACCACTACTACTACAACTACTACTATTACTGCTGCTACTACTACTGCTACTATGGCTACTACTTCTACTATTGAGGCTACTACTGGTACTACCACCACTCCTACTACTACTACTACTATTACTACTACTGCTGCTGCTGCTACTACTACTACTACTACTACTATTACTACTACAACTGCTACTACTACTACTATTACTACTGCTACTTCTTCTTCTTCTTTTACTACTACCACTACTACTACTACTACTACTACTACTACTACTACAACTACTACTATTACTACTACTACTACTACTACTACTACTACTACTACTACTACTACTACTACTACTACTACTACTATAACTATTATTATTATTTAGGTTATTATTATTATTATTATTATTATTATTATTATTATTATTACTGTTATTATTATTACTGGAATAGGAAGTTTGGCCGACAGGAGGTGGTCGATCGAGAATAATTCTTGTTTACCGGTGAAGGCCTCAAGCAAACCATCCTGTTTGTGACCCATATCGAAATACGCAATAACCGCGTTCTTTGTTGCTTGGTAATTAAAGACAATGCCCATTAATATTTGTGTGACATTTGTTTCTTTTCTTCGTAACTAGATTAAAAACAGTCAATTAGTTATGGAACAAATCAAAGTGGTCAAGTTGTTAATCAGCATACTGTGCTGCACGTTGGTGGCTGGTTTCACCGTTCCTTCTAATTCGACCGCTGAAACTGGAGCAACATGTCCACAGCACACCTGCCCATCTGGGAAATGCATCCTCTACACGGACATCTGTGACGGTTACAATGATTGTGGAGACCTCTCTGATGAACAGGCATGTCCACTAACAACAGGACGTACGATATGTTGGGGACACTCTTGCCCATCTGGTAAATGCATCCTCTACACTGACGTCTGCGACGGTTACAACGACTGTGGAGACAACTCTGACGAACAGGCATGTCCAATGACAACACGTACACAAATATGCATGGAACACTCTTGCCCATCTGGTAAATGTATCCTCTACACCGACGTCTGTGATGGTTTCAACGACTGCGGCGACAATTCTGACGAAACGAATTCAACATGCACCAGGAACATATGATTGGGATATGCTTGTCCTTCAGGTACATTCCTTCAGGACAACGTCGTCTGTCTTGGTTATGATGGTTGCGTTAATGGATCGAATCCTTCGTAGTTTACATTGACATACAGTCCACGTATTATTTGAAAACTATAAACAGTATGTTTAATCAAATGAAACAAATAAAAGTATAACAGCTACATGAAAATAACACATTTTGACATTGTAATGACATGCGTTAAAGTAAAACGTTTGCATAAAATGTATGGCTATTTGATATTACACACACGCACGCACGCATGCACGCACGCATGCACACACGCACATACGCGTAAATGTACGTACGCGTGTGAGGGTGAAGAACAACCAACTACTTTCATCCACCGTTCCATTTTATTCGACCACTGAAACCGGAACAACATGCCCACAGCACACCTGCCCATCTGGGAAATGCATACGTTTCACGGACATATGCAACCGTTACAATGACTGTGGAGACTACTCTGATGAACAGGCATGTTCAACGACAACAAACACACAAGAATCCACCGTTCCATTTTATTCGACCCCTGAAACCGGAACAACATGCTCACAGCACACCTGCCCATCTGGGAAATGCATACGTTTCACGGACATCTGCGACCGTTACAATGACTGTGGAGACTACTCTGATGAACAGGCATGTTCAACGACAACAAACAAACAAGAATCCACCGTTCCATTTTATTCGACCCCTGAAACCGGAACAACATGCCCACAGCACACCTGCCCATCTGGGAAATGCGTACGTTTCACGGACATCTGCAACCGTTACAATGACTGTGGAGACTACTCTGATGAACAGGCATGTTCAACGACATCAAGCACACAAGAATCCACCGTTCCATTTTATTCGACCCCTGAAACTGGAGCAACATGCCCACAGCACACCTGCCCATCTGGGAAATGCATCCGTTTCACGGACATCTGCGACCGTTACAATGACTGTGGAGACTACTCTGATGAACAGGCATGTACAACGACAACAAACACACAAGAATCCACCGTTCCATTTTATTCGACCCCTGAAAACGGAACAACATGTCCACAGCACACCTGCCCATCTGGGAAATGCATCCGTTTCACGGACATCTGCGACCGTTACAATGACTGTGGAGACTACTCTGATGAACAGGCATGTTCAACGACAACAAACACACAAGAATCCACCATTCCATTTAATTCGACCCCTGAAACCGGAACAACATGCCCACAGCACACCTGCCCATCTGGGAAATGCATACGTTTCACGGACATCTGCAACCGTTACAATGACTGTGGAGACTACTCTGATGAACAGGCATGTTCAACGACAACAAACACACAAGAATCCACCGTTCCATTTTATTCGACCCCTGAAACCGGAACAACATGCCCACAGCACACCTGCCCATCTAGAAAATGCATACGTTTCACGGACATCTGCAACCGTTACAATGACTGTGGAGACTACTCTGATGAACAGGCATGTTCAACGACAACAAACACACAAGAATCCACCGTTCCATTTTATTCGACCCCTGAAACCGGAACAACATGCCCACAGCACACCTGCCCATCTGGGAAATGCATACGTTTCACGGACATCTGCGACCGTTACAATGACTGTGGAGACTACTCTGATGAACAGACATGTTCAACGACAACAAACACACAAGAATCCACCGTTCCATTTTATTCGACCCCTGAAACCGGAACAACATGCCCACAGCACACCTGCCCATCTGGGAAATGCATCCGTTTCACGGACATCTGCGACCGTTACAATGACTGTGGAGACTACTCTGATGAACAGGCATGTTCAACGACAACAAACACACAAGAATCCACCGTTCCATTTTATTCGACCCCTGAAACCGGAACAACATGCTCACAGCACACCTGCCCATCTGGGAAATGCATCCGTTTCACGGACATCTGCGACCGTTATAATGACTGTGGAGACTACTCTGATGAACAGGCATGTTCAACGACAACAAACACACAAGAATCCACCGTTCCATTTTATTCGACCCCTGAAACCGGAACAACATGCCCACAGCACACCTGCCCATCTGGGAAATGCATACGTTTCACGGACATCTGCGACCGTTACAATGACTGTGGAGACTACTCTGATGAACAGGCATGTTCAACGACAACAAACACACAAGAATCCACCGTTCCATTTTATTCGACCCCTGAAACCGGAACAACATGCCCACAGCACACCTGCCCATCTGGGAAATGCATACGTTTCACGGACATATGCGACCGTTACAATGACTGTGGAGACTACTCTGATGAACAGGCATGTTCAACGACAACAAACACACAAGAATCCACCGTTCCATTTTATTCGACCCCTGAAACCGGAACAACATGCTCACAGCACACCTGCCCATCTGGGAAATGCATACGTTTCACGGACATCTGCGACCGTTACAATGACTGTGGAGACTACTCTGATGAACAGGCATGTTCAACGACAACAAACAAACAAGAATCCACCGTTCCATTTTATTCGACCCCTGAAACCGGAACAACATGCCCACAGCACACCTGCCCATCTGGGAAATGCATCCGTTTCACGGACATCTGCAACCGTTACAATGACTGTGGAGACTACTCTGATGAACAGGCATGTTCAACGACAACAAACACACAAGAATCCACCGTTCCATTTTATTCGACCCCTGAAACCGGAACAACATGCCCACAGCACACCTGCCCATCTGGGAAATGCATACGTTTCACGAACATCTGCAACCGTTACAATGACTGTGGAGACTACTCTGATGAACAGTCATGTTCAACGACAATAAGCACACAAGAATCCACTGTTCCATTTTATTCGACCCCTGAAACCGGAGTAACATGCCCACAGCACACCTGCCCATCTGGCAAATGCATCCGTTTTACTGACATCTGCGATCGTTACAACGACTGTGGAGACTATTCTGATGAACAGGCATGTTCAACAACAACAAGCACAGACACATGTTGGGGACACACTTGTCCATCTGGTAAATGCATCCCATACAATGACGTCTGCAATGGTTACAACGATTGTGAAGACTACTCCGATGAACAGGAGTGTCCGAAGACAACAAGCACACAAGTATGTATGGAACACTCTTGTCCATCCGGTAAATGCATCCGTTCCAATAACATCTGCGATGGTTTCAATGACTGTGGCGACAACTCTGACGAAATCGGATGTTTGAAGCCCCCATGTCTTGGACACACTTGTCCATCTGGTAAATGCATCCACTACACGGATGTCTGCGATGGTTTCAATGATTGTGCCGACAACTCCGATGAAATCGGTTGTTTGAAACCCCCATGTCTTGAACACACCTGTCTATCTGGTAAATGCATCCACTACAAGGACATATGTGATGGTATCAATGATTGTGGCGACGACTCTGACGAAATCGGATGTTTGAAGCCTCCGTGTCTTGAACACACCTGTCTATCTGGTAAATGCATCCACTACAAGGACATATGTGATGGTATCAATGATTGTGGCGACGACTCTGACGAAATCGGATGTTTGAAGCCTCCGTGTCTTGAACACACCTGCCTATCTGGTAAATGCATCCACTACAAGGACATCTGCGATGGTATTAATGATTGTGGCGACGACTCTGACGAAATCGGATGTTTGAAGCCTCCGTGTCTTGAACACACCTGCCCTTCTGGTAAATGCATCCTCTACTCCGACATCTGCGATGGTATCAATGATTGTGGCGACAACTCTGACGAAACGAAGTCAGCATGCACCAGCAACACATAAATGGGATATACTTGTCCATTAGGTACAACATCTAAGACAGTGTTGTCTGCCATGGTTTTGATGACTGCGCTGATGGAACGAATCATTCGTGGTTTGCATGAGCATTCAATCTGCGTATGATATGACAACTGCAAACAAGAATTAAATCAACCTAAACGAATTAAAGTATAACAGGTACATGAAATGTATCACATGTTGACATTGTAATGACATGAATTAAAATACAACGTTTGCATGAAATGTATCACATTTTGACATTAAACACTCATACGCGTGCGCACGCACGCACGCACCCACACGCACACACACACACACACACACACACACACACACACACACAATCATACGTAAGCCTGAGCGCGAGAAGAACAACCAATCTACTTCTTCTCCTTCTTCAGCGTTCCGAGCCATTGAGGTTCTTTGCTGCAGATACAATCCGTCTCCATTCGTATCTCTGGTTGATCATCTCTTGCCAGTCGTTGATTCCAAGTGCTTGTAGGTCTGTATATATATATTATCTCTCCACCGTCTTCTTGGTCTACCTCGGGGTCTACGGTCATTTATTTCCTGAGTGTAAGCGAGTTGTGTTTCCCTATTATCTTCCATTCTTTCTATATGCCCCAGCCATTGTAGTCTATTAGCCTTCATGATACCAGTGATTAGCGGGGACTTGAACAGATCATAAATGTCTTTGTTACTTCTTCTTTTCCACTCTACACTTTGTGTATCCCTAATGGGTCCAAAGATGCGTCTTAAAATTTTGTTCTCAAAGGTTTGTAATAAGGCTTCGTCTCCTTTCGTTGTACTCCAGGTTTCAGAGCCATACAGCACAACTGGTCTGATCAGTGTTTTGTATATTGTGTATATATAAGGGTCTGATTTTCTGCCTTTATATGTTACTATATTATAAGTATCTTCCATGCATAGTCTGGTCATGTTGATTAACTTCCTTGGTATTCCAAATTCCTGCATAGCATTCCATATACTATTCCTATGGACACTATCATAAGCCTTTTTTAAAATCCACAAAAATGTTATGGAGATCTCTTTTATATTCCCAATTTTTCTCGGCTATTTGTCGTAAGATAAATATCTGATCTATTGTTGATCTGTTTTGCCTAAAACCCGCCTGGTAGTCACCTAATTTGTCTTCTGAATATGGTTTTAGTCTATTTAGTAATACTGCAGATAGTATCTTATAGCTTGTGGACAGTAGTGATATTCCTCTATAATTTTCACATTGGAACTTGTCTCCTTTCTTAAAGATAGGTATCAATCTACTATCATGCAAAAATTGGGGATGCGCTATTTTACTTGAAGTAATCAGAACCCAGACAACCAAGCAGCACTAAAGGACATTGGTGCCATAAGAAATGTTGGGATGGAGATCATACAAGTTTTTATAAAAGACATGTACTGCGGGTAGGTTCTCCGTTGGCCTATTCTAATCCATGTTTATGATGTGATAAAGTAGTAATGTGTGTGCTATGTAAGCACATGTGACATCTAGCGCCAGACCGCTAGACCCATGTCTTTATAGACCAATCGGCACTCGGTGGGTGATGTGGTCAATATCACAGCCGCCACTTGCACATCCCAATACTTTTTTCTGGCACCCATTGTAGTCGGTAGCTTAGTGGCTAGACACTCGTCTGTCCACCAAATTGTCAAGGGTTCCATCAGCATTGAGACAGTTCGATCAGCAATGAGGCAGATTCGAATGCTTAAAAATTGCCTTGGGCTCCCAGGTCAACTCAGGCTAAAGTGAGTACCACAAAATGTCCTGGGAAATAAAGGCGGAGGACGTAACACTGAACATATCACACACCTAGTGGCAGTTGGTCTACAACTATGTGTGTCTACCACCTTATACTGATGTCACACTAATACGAGGGTATGTAAGTCAATAAGTCAGCCACAAATAGCTATTGAAAAATAACTATGATAACAACTTGAAAACAGTTTATTTTTGTACATACATTGTCCCTTTATTTCTCAACATAATTTCCACCAACATTGATGCACTTATCCCATCGTTTCATCAGTCCTCCCAAACTGGCTGCATAGAACTGCGTGCTGTTTTCTAAAGCACGTTTTCACACGCGTCATTCGCGAAATGTCTCCCGCCAAGGTGGGTTTGCAGTGGACTACAAAGGTGGAAATCGCTAGGGGCTAAGTCGGGGCTGTAAGGTGGATGTTCCAGAAATTCCCACCTTAGTTGGTTAATTTTCTCCTGAGTTTAGACAACAGAGCTCGCAGTTCTATGCAGAGGGTTTAGGAGGAGTGATAAAACGATGGGATAAGTGCATCAATGTAGGTGGAAATTATGTTGAGAAATAAAGGGACATTGTATGTATAAAAATAAAGTCGGTTCAAGTTGTTATATCTTTAGTTATTTTTCTAAAGCCATTTGTGGCAGACTTGTTGACTTTATTGAGCGCGCGCGCGCGCGCGCGCGTGTGTGTGTGTGTATTTCGTTCGCGTTGAAAACAAGCGTATACCATACAAGTTCTACTACCTCTAGTATAGGGTGTATTTTTTAAGACTGCGCAGTGTTTGAAAATATTGCCGGTCCATGTTTTGTATTCACCCTCTGTAAAGTTCATACGACATAATAAGTAAATACAAAACTTGAACCGGCAATATTTTCAAACACTGCACAGTCGTTACAAATACACCCTGTATTTGTACTACTGGGGAGTGCACTGGTTTGATTTTTGCGTGTGGATTACCAGTGTCCCTCGCCTTCAGGTGAATCCACTCCGACCTCGAAGGTACTTGTAATTTACGTTCCCAAATCAAGGACGAGAAGTCAACATTTTAGACCAGCTGACTGGTGTAGCGGTTGAACCCGTCATCACATCATCAGCACACCGGAAGTTTAAGAGCGAACTTGCTTATCCATTCAGCCATGTTGACCGCCATCTATTGGTTGCATGCATTATATTGTAAGTAACTGTTAATTTACAAGAGTAATTGTTCGGATGTAAATGAGTTAAGCCAACACTATTATGCGGCTGAAGGAGTTAACGGGAGCTAATCGTAAAAATGGTATGGCTTAATTAATGTTAAGGGTGCGAAGAACAGTAGAAATTAACAAAAGTATTCATGTCTGGAATACACAATTATTTACTGAGTTGCTTCGTTATAAGTTAGTTGCATATTCTTTACAGAACGTCGCAGTCAACACCAGCAATTTTTGTCTGTTTGTGATTTCATGGTAAGTTTACATTCAATAGTTTTCCATTGCTTTCTAAACGATTGTATGAAAACTAACGCAAAGCGGTCTGCTGCCAAATCTCCCGCAGTTGTGTTTCAAACACGGTGTGCAGGATTAAGAATTGCGTCCCTAACCCCCTCTCCACATGAGTTGTTTTGTACATAAGTTAAATTTAGTTGCATATCCTTTACAGGTCGTAGCAGTCAAGCCCAGTATTGTTTGACTGTAGTTTGCCATTGCTTTCTGAACTGCCGGAACTCATACCATTGTATGAAAATCATCAATCAATCATTCATGTGCCATGCCGGAAAGCGTGGGCGGTCATGACTCGCCATTTCACTCGATCACCAGTGTCGTGGATCAGCTCAGTGTTCCTGTCTCGTCCATGCCATGTGGCCAAGCCATCCAGGTATTTTCCTCTCAATCTTCCTCTTGGTCTGTTCCCTTCGATCTTGCCAGTTGTCACTAAGTTCTCCAATCCATTTCATCTCATAACATGTCCAAAAAATTTTGACTGTCTACGTCTAATTTCTCTAATCAGTTTACGATGTTCATTTGTCTCCTGTAGTACTTGATCATTGGTTTTTCTGTCTGTCCATGGTATTCTTTGCATTTTCCTCAGAAACCACTTTTCTGCAGCCATCAGATGCTTTTCAGCTTGACTGCTCATTGTCCAATTTTCACATCCATACAAAAGAACAGGCTCTATGTATCCCCTCAACACTCTTTTTCTCGTTTCAATTGACATCTTTTTATAGGTCAGAATGTTTTTCATCTTGCTAAAGGCTACTTTCGCCATAGAGATTCTTGTTCTAATCTCTTCAAGGCATCTCCCATCAGATGTTATGACTGTTCCAAGATAATTGTACCGATTCACTTGTTGAAGAATATTTCCATTTACTTGTATATTACATTGTGGCACTTCTTCCTTCCTAGTGACGACCATAACCTGAGTCTTTTTACAATTTAATTCTAACCCCAGTTGCTCACTATGTACAACAACCGCATCTACTAATTGTTGCAGGTCCTCCGCATTGTCTGCAATTAATACTGTATCATCTGCATATCTAATGTTATTGATGTTTCGTCCTCCAATGCTGATTCCATTTATATCCTCTACATTTCTGAAAATATTTTCACTGTATAGGGAAAAAAGATCTGGAGACATCACACATCCCTGTCTAACACCTCTCTTAATTGGCTGTCACCGCCTCACTTGCACATTTAGTAAAGGGCTGCAATTCCAGCCCAAGGGAAACCATTGAGTCGAGCAGGACCCGAGTAATCTAGAACCTTCTCGAAAGAGATGGTCACCCAGTCCATGATTCCGTGGACACTGATGTGGCCCGCCTAATGCGGGGTCCACGAGGAACTCGGACAGAGTTACCGCCCGTGTCGAGTTCGGACACGCGGAGACCGGCAGAGGACAGACGGACTTGAGAGAGGCAACAGGGCCTGCCTTTGAGGGACTCTATAGATATCAATAGATATATAGACATAGGCTAGATAGTTTGCTAGACTGTTAAATGATACTTATGTGTTTGATGTTTACTATTTGGGAGATGTAATATAGCGCGGGTCTGTTTACCCACTGCGCCAACGCATACTGTATATGTAAATACAATAAATATTCGATCTCATAACGAACAGATTTATTGTTGCCTGTATGAACCCAAGTTTAGTTACCTAGATACGAGCAAGACTATGACAGGCTTTTTGGGGGCTAGTTTTCCGGTTTTGGCATAGAATGTTTTCTTAAAAACCTATTAAATGCCATGTAAAATTAATTATTTAATCATATCACACTGATTTTTGATAAAACATTGATTTTTGGTAACACATTGATTTGTTTAAATCAAAGAAATTGTTAACGTTACAAGGTTACATAAAACTAGTAGCTATCTAGCGATAAAATAGAAGTAATCTGAGTCCCTCGGCAATGTCTCACCATTGCCTCCACAGCGCCTCTTTATTTTGATTCTGTAAAAAAATTTTTTTTTGACATGTTACTATTTTGACATTTTTTTTTTTTGTGACAGTCACTAATGTTTTCTCGCTCCACGAACAGATTGTTCCGCAACAAGTGCCACGTTCAACCGATGAAACCTTTCCAACAATAACGAGAGTGCAAGATAACATCGAGGAGCTTCAAAATTCAGAGCTAAGTTTCACCTCATACTCATTGTACTTCTAAGCTGTACTTCTCATGTTTCATCAATGTATTATTTTGTATCATATTGATTTCGTTGCATATTCATGAAATTTTCACCAACATAACCTTGCATTTTGATTTACACATTAATAAGTAGGGGAGTTAACCAAATTTTCGACCACACAACATATTTTTCTAAAGGGATTTAACTCTATAAACTTAACAAACAAGTAAAACACAAAATGTCTAGTTTAGATCAATGCATTGAGCAAGGAATAAAGTTAGGTTATAAAGAAGAGAAACTGTCAGAATGGGTACAGCTTAGAAGTACAATGACATTGGCTGATACTGTCCCACTTCATTATCAATCCTTATTGCAACTTGTTGTTTCCAATATATGTTTTTTTTTATAAGTCTAATGTCTTTCCCATCAATTTGTAGATCTGCAAGCATATCCACCATGCTGACATGTCTAACTCTATCAAAAGCCTTTGTATTGTCAATAAAGCAAAGATGTATATCCTTGTTTACTTCTATAGCACGTTCAATAACTGTTCGCAACATATACACAGCATTTACTGTACCCTTTCCTTCTACAAACCCGCATTGTTCTTCCCCTATTTCAGGTTGTATCTTCTTCCTCACTCTTTGCATGATAATTCTTAGCAAAATCTTTGTGATGTGACTCATTATACTAATTGTTCTATGTTGATCACATTCCAAGGTTCCTGATTTCTTCGGGATTGCAATAAATACAGTTACATAATTCAGGAGGTATATCTCCAGTATCGTATAATGTGTTCAGCAGTCTGGTGACTTGATCTAGTCCAAATTCTTCTAAAGCTTTAATAATTTCTGTTGTGATGTTATCTGCACCGGGGGCCTTGCCAGCTTTCATATGCTTAAGAACATTTCGAACCTCCATCTCCAATATTGGCGGTCCGTCATTATTAAATCTAATATCACACTGTTCGTCTCTGTTTTCATCATAAAGGTGTTTTACATAATCTGTCCATACATGTAGAATCTGGTCTTTTTCTATTATGATTTTGCCATCTTCAGTTTTTAGACACCCTCTTGATGTACTTGTTCTTTTATTAGTAAGTTCCTGAATTCTT
Organism: Cepaea hortensis; assembly: GCA_963921405.1. Classification (NCBI taxonomy): domain Eukaryota; kingdom Metazoa; phylum Mollusca; class Gastropoda; order Stylommatophora; family Helicidae; genus Cepaea; species Cepaea hortensis. Next base: position 24,774,673 of record OY992881.1, on the reverse strand, counting down.
TTGTGCACTAATTTGGTATTTTGACTGTTGTGTTGGTTTTCAATTTCTAAGCACTTTTCCTCAAGCCATGCTTCTTTTGCCTCCTTACATAATATTCTGACTTGTCTGTGAATTTCTTCATATTTGACAGAATTATTTTTGTTGAGTCTTCTTGTTTCCATGAGGTGTAACGTTTCTTCGGTCATCCATTTCTTACGACCCACCTTCTTTAATTTTGGAATAGTTGTTTCTGCAGCCACATTGATTGAATTCTTCAACGTTTCCCATTGATCATCCACATCCTGGAATAGGATCACTAGATCAGACAAAATTTCAAAACTGTTCTGTACTTCTATTTTGAATTTGTTTTGTATTTCCTTGTCATTACTCAATGTACACAAATCATATTAGTGTTTCCTGTTATATACTTGACTTTCTTCAACTTTATCCTCAACGTTCCTGTGAGTAATCTGTGGTCACTATAACACTCAGCACTGGGAACTGTTTTTGCTAGTGTTAATGCATTTCTAAATCTTCTGCTAATCAGAATGTAGTCAATCTGATTTCTAATCCTGCTATCAGGACTCCTCCATGTCCATAATCTTCTAGGGTGTTGCTTGAACCAGGTGTTTCCTACAATCATTTCCTGTTCTTTTGCCCACTCTACGAGTCTGTATCCTCTTTCATTTCTCTCTCCTAAACCATAGTTCCCTACTCTGTATCTATCCCCTTGATTTCCTACTTTTGCATTGAAGTCCCCTATTATGATGTTTATTTCTGAATTTTTACATTTCTTTAAGGCAGACTCTATGTCATTATAAAATTCTTCTACACTATCTTCACTGGATTCTCCTGTTGGGGCATATACTTGAATAATATTTATGCTAAAAGGTCTGCCACTTAATTTAACTAGTAGAACTCTGTCCGACACGGCCCAATATCCTTGAACAGATTTTGCTGTTTTCCGGTCCAAAATAATTGCCACTCCTCTATGACGATCTTCACCTCCAGAATAAATAATCTTGAAATCTTCTTCTATCTTGATGCCTGCTCCTGACCATCTCGTTTCGCACATACCTAAAATATAAATTTTTTCCCTTTCAATTTCTTGTTTTATGTTCTCTAATTTTCCGTCGTCGTTTAACGACCTAACGTTCCAAGTTGCTAATTTTAACGTCTCTGTCCTTGTCGTGCGATGATCAGTCTTTAAGCGAATCATGATATACTAGGCACTTTTAAAGAGGTAGTTTGCCGTTGCTTTCCTCTATGGCAGTGACCTTACTGATCGGAGACCGCAGCCATTGACTCAAGAAGAGTTCCTCTGCCTGCCGTCGTGAAGCTCGAGGCCATGACCCACACATATCTGTCGGCTGCCCTCAAAATTTCATCCACCACCTGCCTTCCGTGGCTTCTTTTGAAAACTTCCAATAAAAGGAACACAAAATAACATCACATAATCCACAGGAAAATACTATTCACAGGAAATCCATAGGAAATCACACGAAATCCAAAGGATAACACTAAATAGCGTCCCTCCGAAAAGTAACGCTTCATTTTGTCGCCATTGTACCGGAAGTTATGAAAGTTATGAAAATGGAAGTTATGCAAATTATACGCATTGCTAAGGGCGAATTGCTTCCGTAACTCCTTAGCCACAGAGAGGACGAAGTGATACATAAAGACAATACACATTAACATTTCTCTGACATTTTCTTTTCTTGTCATTTTTATCTAGATTCAAAACAATCAGATAGTTATTGAACAAATCAAAATGGTCGAGCTGTTAATCAGCATACTGTACTGCGCTGTGGTGGCTGATTTGACCATTTCTTTTAATTCGACCGCTGAAACCGGATCATCAACTCAAAACACAGTGACAAGTGCAAAAGAAAAGCCAGGAATCACAACTCAAAGGGTGTCCACGACTACTCAACACCCATCTGATCAAACCATTGCTACAACTAGTAGCAGCAACCATACAACCAGCCACGACAATTCTACAAATAGTAACCTATTTGTGTGTGCTGATGGTTCTGGGTCCATTAACCTAACATTCTTATGTAATGGGCGAATTGATTCTCGGGATAGTTTGGATGAAAATTCACAGCTGTGTAACGTCACTGCCTGCATGAACACATTTCCCTGTCGCAAAGGAGGAAGTATAGAGTTGGAATCTGTTTGCAATGGCTCAGGTGAATGTGCAGATGGCTCCGATGAAGTATTTTCATGTGTTGGTTTACAGATCCAAAAGTCTATGTGCGAATGGTCAGGTTTTGTTAAGCACAAATATTTTATGTAATGGTGTCTATAACTGCATGGACAAATCTGACGAATTAAACTGCAGCAAGTGTCCCGGAGGACTGATGTGTGACAAGAGTTATAGATGTGTCAAACCTGAAGCTTTCTGCGACCGCATCCAGGATTGCTTTGATGGTACCGATGAGAGCTGTTTGATTCCAAACAACCAAAGATGCGATGTTGGTGATTTTATCTGCCCAACTGGCATGTGTGTCACAAAAGATAACATTATGTCTGGCAACATGTGTTGGGGCTCTCACGTTCTAACCCGAGAAGATAATCTAAAGTACTTTAAAGTTCCGAATGTATTGTGTGATAATGACACCACATATAGATGTGATGGGAAGCTGGAATGCCAGGATTGATCTGATGAAATAAGCCCGAATAAGAATATTATGAGTGGCCCATGTTACAAGTGTGGACATGATTACTGTGTCCCGTATCTGGCAATGTGTAACGGCATCAATGACTGTGGAGACAATTCTGATGAAATCTTCCATAACGGTAGGGCAGACCAGGCCCTCAGCCTTGGTCAGAAACTGGTCTAGGATGGGAGCTCCGACTGGCGGACAGTTAGAGCATTGCTTTGCTGATCCGGCAGCTTCTGCAGTTGGTCTTGATCCAGATTTATTGTTATTACCTTTCCTCTGTGAGTAAACTAAGCAGACCGATAAAGGAATCATGCGTGGACAATACAAAATCTATACAATTCAGCCCTGGCTTTGTGCTATGGAGCAGTGGTGCCATCTCCTTTAGATGAAAAAGCACCAAACTCGACCCCAAAAAGCACAAAATTTTTTTTTTTTTTTTGGGGGGGGGGGGGGGGGGGTGGGGGGGGGGGGAGAGAAAGCACCAAAAAAGAAAAAAAAAAGAAAAAGAAAAAAAAAAAAAAAAAAGAAAAGCACCAACTGTTTTTATTACAAATGTAACAAGGTAGCACATTATCATTTATTATTATCACTTCATATTACAATGAAGTTTATTCCAGATCCGCCAGATCCCAATCAGAACTACTCTCGGGCCAAAAAAGCACTAAATTGGAATAATATTTTTTTGGGAAAGCACTAAGACAAGCACTGGCGGTATTCATACAAAACGTTATAAAGTAGCACATTATATTGTATTATTATCACTGAATATTAGAATGAAGTTTATTCCAGATCTGCCAAATCCCAGTCAGACAACTTCTCTTCAGTTTCTGTAGCCATTTCCTGTTGTGTGTGCTCCTGCGATGATGAGGATGAGGAGGATGATTGAAAGAAACGTGTATATGCCTCCTGTGATCCAATTTTTCGTAGAATATCCTTAGGTAGTTTATAATCACGACAGCATTTGCCATATCTTTTCATTCCATATCTAATAATCAAAACAGCTGTCAAACTCTTGATGCTCAATCTGTTCCGCAATTTTGATTTTATAACTCCCATCTGACTGAAAATATGCTCCATGTCAGCATTAGAATGAGGTAAAATGAGCACAGTTAAAGCTAAATCTTTAAGATCTTGGAAAGGATTTTCACCGGTGGCATCCCTGTATGAGGCTATTTGCATATGATGAAGTTTTCTCCACTGGAAATCGATGCGGGTGAGAGTAGCTGCATGTTCTACGAACATGTTATCAAGATCCAATATACAGGGCTTCATTGGCTGTAGACATTCACTTCCACTAAGACATGGCATGGACTGCAACACTCGAACGTTATCGGGCAAACGTAAACGCACCTGTGTCAACAGCTCTATTAAAAACTGGATGCACCTTCCACGAATTTCTTTCTCATCAGGAAACTGGTAGCCTGCTATTTCTTTCTCAAACTCATAACCTATATTGGGATTAGGGTCTAAATAATATTGAATAGCATCACTTTCTGTTATTTTTATCCTCAGGAATAGCAATCTTTGAACTAGTAGAATCAGTGAGTTGGACAAGATCGCTGAGTAGTTTTGTTGGATCCTATATATCTGCTTCTAATTTCTTATTCACTGAACTTCTCCGAGAATATGCTTGAGAAATATGAGATACACATAGTTTTTCATGTCGCTAAACATAGAATTTAGAAGTTATGCTGTATAACAGTGCTCGTTGAGTCTTGCTACATCATAATGAGTTCTGAGCTCGACCCACTGCTGCAATATTCTGACAATGGAAGTTTGAATGGACATCCATCGTGTCTGACTTAATTTAGCAACCTTCAGCGGATGTTGTCCATCATTTATTGAAGCACAGAGCTCCCTGTAGTTTGCTTGACGAAGACTTGAGTGAGAAAACCAGTTGTATGTTTCTCTAATCATGAACTCTATGTTCCTGGGCAGACAAGCTGCTGCAGCCTGTGATACTGCCAGCTGAAGGGAATGACATACACACCTAACTAGTACCAGATGAGGAACTTCAGATTTTAATTTTGTATATACTCCATTGTTTACACCTGTCATGACAGATGCATTGTCAGTGTCGAGTGCAACTAGTCTTTGCAACTCAAGTCCATTCTTGTTTAAACAATCTTTTAACGCACTGTATATTGCCTGCGCGTTGCAGTCACTCACTTCAACTAGATCGTATTAAAGGGGATTAAATTACTTGAATATTGCGCGGTAATGTACTAAGACTGTTTTACTCCCTCGCTTCAGTTCAAATTCGGCTTTTTAGTGTTCCCAAAATGATTTTTAAAGTAATTTTTACTCACCCAAAATAAGCACCAAAAAGCACACCCACACACAAATTGTGAAGCACCAAATTCGCGCGGCCGAGCTAAATGCAATATTTTGGCACTAAATGACTTGAAAAAGCACTAAATTTGGTGCGAAAAGCGTCAAAATGGCAACACTGCTAGGGAGAGGTATAACTCCCTCCCTGGTCCCCGCCATGGGTTCTAGTTATTATATCTTTTTTAAAAAAAGAAAAAGAATTTAGTTGCATGTCCTTTACAAGACATGTACAGGACAACCACAGCATTTGGTCTATTCGTGATTCATGGGCAAGCTTTACGTTCAGTAGTTTGCCATTGCTTTCTGAACGACCGGCACCTATACCTTTTTCGAAAAAACCAGCACTGCTGTGTTTTGAGCCCGGGTATACGGGATTACGAATCGCGTCCATAAGACCTTTGCCACGGAGACCACAAACTATTGTCAGTCAAGTCGGCAAGATGCCAGTTATAATTTGTGTAGTGTTTGTGTGTTTGTGAAACCCATCAGCTCTCAACAACTTGTAACGTGCATATCTGTCTCTACGGTGTAATATTTGTGACCGTCCACTATTATTATTATTTTTTTTCTTTTTGGAGCTATTCAGTTATTTCTTGAAAATAACTTGTACATTGAATGTCCATGCGTGTTGCTAGATAATAAAACAATGAACTTTTGTTTCCTTATTAAACCTCTTCATTTGGTGCATCCATCAATCCATTATATGCCATGCCGGTAAGCGTGGGCGGTCATGTTTTGCCATCTCACTCGATCAACAGAGTCGTGGATCAGCTCCGTGTTTCTGTCTCGACCATGCCACGAGGCCAAGCCATCCAGGTATTTGCTTCTAGGTCTTCCCCTTGGTCTGTTCCCTCGATCTTACCAGTTGTCACCAAGTTCTCCAAATCATTTCTTCTCATAACATGCCCAAAAAGTTTTGACTGTCTACGTCTGTTTCTTGAAGGACTTGTTCATTGGTCTTTCTGGCTGTCCATGGTATTCTTTGTATTTTCCTCAGAAACCACATTTCTACAGCCATCAGATGTTTTTCAGCCTGACTGCTCATTGTCCAAGCTTCACATCCATATAAAAGTACAGGTTCTATGTAGCACCTCAACACTCCTTTTCTCGTTTCAATTGATATCTTTGTATTGGTCAGTATGTTTTTCATCTTGCTAAAGGCTACTTTTGCCATGGCGATTCTTGTTCTAATCTCTTCAAGGCATCTTCCATCAGATGTTATTACTGTACCTATTCACTTGTTGAAGAATATTCCCATTTACTTGTATATTACATTGTGGTATTTCGTTCTTCCTAGTGACGACCATAACTTGCGTCTTTTTACAATTTAATTCTAACCCTTGTTGTTCACTGTGTGTAACAACCGCATCTACTAAATTTTGCAGGTCCTGTTCATTGTCTGCAATCAAGACTATCATCTGCATATCTAATGTTATTGATGCATCGTCCCCCAATGTTGATTCCTTCCATATTTTCAATATTTCTGAAAATACTTTCACTGTATAGGGAAAACAGATATGGTGCATACCACTAGATAATTCAAATCTCATCTAACTGTTCTTAGAACGTTCAGACCTGGGTTTTTCCCCCTGGTCTAGGGGTTTACGTCTTTCTCCGTAATCCCGTATACTCTCGTGAGTAACGTGGCGTGTGCGAGAATCGGTAGCGGTTCTCGCCGCGTTGGTAACTTATGGGGTATGTAAGCCGGTCGCTCAGAAAGCAATGGCAAACTACTGAGCCTAATCTTTCCAATAAATCAACAATCAGAAGAAAGATGCTGATGTTGACAGCGATGTCCTGTAGAGAATATGCGAAAATAATGTCTGAAAAGTCCTTGCTCTATTTATTTATCAGTGCCTTTGTCGCTTCTCGGGGAATTTCCAAATCTGGTACTGAGAAAAACAATTCACAACACCTGCATTTAAAACTATTGTTTACAACAATTGCATATCTACTTATCTTAATGGCAATCTACTGAATGTGAAAATGGCCTTGTAAATCACAAACGGCCAAAGCTGTTTTTTTTTTTTTAAATTGCGACATCCTATTAAAGACATGTAACTAACTTACCTTATCTCAACATAAGTTGACCTTATTGTTAAAAGGTAGATAAGCATTATCGTCAAAGAAATAGTTACGTGCAATGTTAGTTTGCTTTGAAAAATAAATTTGTGTAATCTTTCTCGGAAAATTAATTACAATCAAGTTTTATCGGTAACACAAACTTAGAATAGGGCTATATAAGAGACAGCAATCTGGTGTATGCGATAGCGCGTCTCTGTATAAGGCTGTTCGAACTGCGGTGTAGAATACTGAACACTTGAAGAAAGAAATAAATGAAATTTTGAAGCAAGAAACAATTACAATCTTGACGTGTGAAACAACTAAAACTGCGAAGTAAGAAACAACTGACAACACATTCAGTTGTGTACTTCTTGAAGGTAATTTACAACAACAACAACAACAACAACAACAACAACTACTACTACTACTACTGCTACTACTACTACAACAACTACTACTACTACTACTACTACTGCTGCTGCTGCTGCTGCTTCTGTTACTACTACTACTACTACTACTACTACAATTGATATTACTACTACTACTGCTGCTGCTGCTGCTTCTGTTACTACTACTACTACTACTACTACTACTACTACAATTGATATTACTACTACTGCTAGCACCGCTACTTCTACTACCACTGCTACTACTATTACTACTACTACTACTGCTGCTGCTGCCGCTATTACTACTACTACTACTACTGCTGCTACTGTTGCTACTACTACTACTACTACTACTACTCCTGTTGCTGCTACCACTACTACTACAAGTACCACTACTACTACAACTACTACTATTACTGCTGCTACTACTACTGCTACTATGGCTACTACTTCTACTATTGAGGCTACTACTGGTACTACCACCACTCCTACTACTACTACTATTACTACTACTGCTGCTGCTGCTACTACTACTACTACTACTACTATTACTACTACAACTGCTACTACTACTACTATTACTACTGCTACTTCTTCTTCTTCTTTTACTACCACTACTACTACTACTACTACTACTACTACTACTACAACTATTACTACTACTACTACTACTACTACTACTACTACTACTACTACTACTACTACTACTACTACTACTACTACTATAACTATTATTATTATTTAGGTTATTATTATTATTATTATTATTATTATTATTACTGTTATTATTATTACTGGAATAGGAAGTTTGGCCGACAGGAGGTGGTCGATCGAGAATAATTCTTGTTTACCGGTGAAGGCCTCAAGCAAACCATCCTGTTTGTGACCCATATCGAAATACGCAATAACCGCGTGCTTTGTTGCTTGGTAATTAAAGACAATGCCCATTAATATTTGTGTGACATTTGTTTCTTTTCTTCGTAACTAGATTAAAAACAGTCAATTAGTTATGGAACAAATCAAAGTGGTCAAGTTGTTAATCAGCATACTGTGCTGCACGTTGGTGGCTGGTTTCACCGTTCCTTCTAATTCGACCGCTGAAACTGGAGCAACATGTCCACAGCACACCTGCCCATCTGGGAAATGCATCCTCTACACGGACATCTGTGACGGTTACAATGATTGTGGAGACCTCTCTGACGAACAGGCATGTCCACTAACAACAGGACGTACGATATGTTGGGGACACTCTTGCCCATCTGGTAAATGCATCCTCTACACTGACGTCTGCGACGGTTACAACGACTGTGGAGACAACTCTGACGAACAGGCATGTCCAATGACAACACGTACACAAATATGCATGGAACACTCTTGCCCATCTGGTAAATGTATCCTCTACACCGACGTCTGTGATGGTTTCAACGACTGCGGCGACAACTCTGACGAAACGAATTCAACATGCACCAGGAACATATGATTGGGATATGCTTGTCCTTCAGGTACATTCCTTCAGGACAACGTCGTCTGTCTTGGTTATGATGGTTGCGTTAATGGATCGAATCCTTCGTAGTTTACATTGACATACAGTCCACGTATTATTTAAAAACTATAAACAGTATGTTTAATCAAATGAAACAAATAAAAGTATAACAGCTACATGAAAATAACACATTTTGACATTGTAATGACATGCGTTAAAGTAAAACGTTTGCATAAAATGTATGGCTATTTGATATTACACACACGCACGCATGCACACACGCACATACGCGTAAATGTACGTACGCGTGTGCGCGTGAAGAATAACTAACTACTTTCATGTAGAAATTAGGGATACGCTATTTTACCTGAAGTAATTACAGGAATGATACCCAGACAACCTTGCACTGGAGGACATTAATACCATTAAGAAATGTTGGATCCGAGATCATAAAAGTTTTTTTTATAAATGACACGTATAGCTGCGTGCCGGCTCTTCTCTGGCATATTCTAATCCATGTTTATAATGTGATACAGTAGTGAGGTGTTGTGTATAAGCAAAATTAAAGGACCCTCCCTTTGACACGTCTTAAAGCGCATTTGCCATCAGGTGCCAAACCGATAAACCCATATCTTTATAAACCAATCGGTACTAGCTGGGTGTTGTGGTCAGTGTCACAGCCGCCATTTGTACCTCCCAATACTTTTTCTGGCACCCATTGTAGGCGGTAGCTTAGTGGCTAGACACTCGTGTATCGACCAAATTGTCATGGGTTCCATCAACATTGAAGCGGTTCGATCAGCACTGGGGTGGGTTTGATCAGCATTGCGGCGGGTTCGATCAGCATTGAGGCGGATTGGATCAACATTGAGGCGGTTTGGATCAACATTAGGGCGGATTCTATCGTCATTGAGGCGGATTCGATCAGCATTGATTCGAAATTTTAGAGATTGATCTGGGCTCCCAGGTCAACCCAAGCTAAAGTGGGTATCATGAAATGCATGGGAAATAAAGGCGGACGACGCAACACTGAACATATCACACACCGAGTGGCAGTTAGTCTAGGGTTATGTGTGTCCTGCACCGGATGCTCAAAACAAAACACTATTCTATTATGTTGGTTGTGTGTGTGGGTGAGTGAGTGGGTGTGTGGGTGGGTGTCTTCGTTCGCTTTGAACACCAGCTTAGACCATGCACGTTCTCCTACCTCTAGTATGTGCCACTACTGGGGAATGCACTGGGCTGGTTTGTGGCGTGTGGATTAGCTTTCCTTATTACCAGTGTCTATCACCATCCGATGAATCCACTCCGACTTCTGAGGGACATGTAATTTATGTCCCAAAGTCAAGGACGAGAAGTCAGCATTTTAGTCCAGCTGACCCGCGTTGAAATTGAACTCGCCATCTCAGTATCAGCACAACGGAAGTTTAAGAGCAAGCGCTCTTATCAATTCAGCCATTTTGACCTCCATCTGTTGGTTTCATGTATTATATTGTAAGTAATTGTTAATTTAAAAGAGTACATCTTTGGCTCTAAACGAGGTAAGCCAACACTACTATGCGGCTGAGGGCGTTAACTGGAGCTAATCGTAATAATGGTCTGGATCAATTTTGCGAAGAAGAGAAGCATTTACCAAAATTTATCATGCCTGGAATGTTGTTTGTCCATCAAGAATGATGATGACCATTCATTTCATCCAGTGGGGTTGAAGGTGTGGAGCCGTGGGTTCTAAGATGGCTGATAAGGCCTATTTTGGCTCGAAATGTTCTTTGACAATGTGGGCAAAGAATGCTTGACGTCTCTGGAGGAGGATTTCCTGCAGTGGTTTTTCTGTCCTGCCTTTTCTTCACAGCTCTTGCAGTCCTGGTTGCCTCACTTATGACTGCACCTTTGCGCAATGATGCACGCCACGAATTTCGGTCTCTGGCTGCAGCCTCCCAGGTGTCAAGATGAATTCCAAAAGCATTCAGTGAAATTTTCAGAGTGTCTTTAAAACGTTTCCTCTGGCCACCTTGGGAGCGTTTACCACAACGCAGTTCGCTGTAAAAAATTCGTTTAGGGAGCCTGTGATCTGGCATGCGAGTCAAGTGACCAGCCCAGCGAATCTGATTCTTCATCAGTATAGTGTGGATACTGGGCATGGATGCTCTTTCTAGGACTTCAGTGTCTGGAATCTTGTCTTGCCATTTAATCTTCAGTAGCTTCCTTAGGCAGACTGTGTGGAAGTGGTTTAATTTCCTAGCGTGTCGCTGATAAACAGTCCAGGTTTCACAAGCATATAGCAGTGTGGATAATACAACTGCTTTGTAGACTTTTAGCTTTGTTTGCAGGCTTATTCCAGTTCTGTCCCATACATTCTTGTACAGTCTGCCAAAGGCTGCACTGGCCTTGGAGATTCTTGCATTCACTTCGTCATCGATTGTGGCAGCTTGTGACACGGTGCTGCCAAGATAGGTGAATTTGTCCACAACACTTAGTCTATGATCATTCACTTTGATATTCGGCACAGTGTGATTATTCCCTGGAGCTGGCTGGCACATAACTACAGTCTTCTTAAAGTTGATATTGAGCACAAAGTTGGCACAGGCATGTGAGAAAGCTGAAACATTATGTTGACGTTGGATGAAGAATGACTTGCGCGATGACTTGGATTAAAGTGAGGAAGAGTTGCGCAATTCGTCGACCTCACTCTCTCGCCTGAGTCCATCTGTGTCCAGTGGCAAGACAAGTCGAGACGACTGGAGACGAATACAGGTGCAGTGGATGACCAGGGCGCTCTACGTGCCTTGCCGTGCTCATTACGTTCCACAGCGCTTTGCAGGTAAACGCCGTCTTGCCCGTTGAATAAGGAATGATTTCTTCCGCGCAGTCTGCCGAATCCTGTAATTAAGTAAGATAATCTAAAATGCCTGGAATACACAATAACTGAGTCATTTGGTACTACGGTAAAGTTGGTTGCATATCCTTTACATGACGTAGCAGTCAACCCCAGTATTTGCTGACTGTCTGTAGTCTGCCATTGTTTTCTGAACGGCCGGAACTTATATCATTGTATGAAAATCATATGCAAGGCGGCCTGCTGCCAAGTGGCCCGCAGCTGTGTTTCGAACGCGGTATGCGGGATTACGTATTGCGTCCGTATCAACTTCGCCACTGAGCCGGCGAATTTGTACATACTGACATTTTCTTTTCTATTTTTTTTTTAAAAACTAGGTTCAGAAGAATCTGATAGTTATGGAACACATCAAAATCGTCAAGCTGTTAATCAACATACTGTACTGCGCTGTGGTGGCTGGTTTAAACGTTCCCGTTAATTCGACCGCTGAAACCGGATCATCAACACAAAACCCGGCGACAAGTGCAAAAGAACAGCCAGGAATCACAACTCAAAGCGTGTCCACGACTACTCAACGCTGGTCTGATCAAGTCATTGATACAACTAGTAGCCGCAACCTTACAACCAGCCACGACAATTTTACAAATAGTAACCTATTTGTGTGTGCTGATGGCTCTGGGTCCATTGACTTAACATTCTTATGTAATGGGCGAATTGATTGTCGGGATAGTTCGGATGAAAATTCACAGCTGTGTAACGTCACTGCCTGCATGAACACATTTCCTTGTCGCAAAGGAGGAAGTATAGAGTTGGAATCTGTTTGCAATGGCTCAGGCGAATGTGGAGATGACTCCGATGAAGTATTTTCTCTGTGATGGTTTACAGACCCAAAAGTCTATTTATGTGCGAATGGTCAGGTTTTGTTAAGCACAAATATTTTATGTAATGGTGTTTATAATTTCATGAACAAATCTGACGAATTTAACTGCCGCAAGTGCTCCGGAGGACTGATGTGTGACAAGAGTTATAGATGTGTCAAACATGAAGCTTTCTGCGACCGCATCCAGGATTGCTTTGATGGTACCGATGAGATCTGTTTGATTCCAAACAACCAAAGATGCGATGTTGGTGATTTTATCTGCCCAACAGGCATGTGTGTCACAAAAGATAACATTATGTCAGGCAACATTTGTTGGGGCTCTCACGTTCTTACCCGAGAAGATAATCTAAAGTACTGTAAAGTTCCGAATGTGTTGTGTGACAATGATACTACATGCATACCCCCTGAGTACAGATGTGATGGGAAGCTGGACTGCCAAGATGGATCTGATGAAATGAGCCAGAATAAGATTATTATGATTGGCTCAAGTTACAAGTGTGCAAATGGCTACTGTGTCCCGTATCTGGCAATGTGCAGCGGCACCAATGACTGCGGAGATAATTCTGATGAAATATTCCATAACGGCCAATGTCCATTCTCTGCTGTAAATTGTAGCTATGTTACAGATATTGGTACTTTGTTTTTGCAATGCGACAATAGCTTGTGTATACCATTTGATCAAGTACATGATGGTAGTAATAACTGCGGTGACTTTTCTGACGAGAAGAACTCTTCAGTTTTCTATTTCACATGTAGTAATGGGAACAAAGTGCTTCTTTCCTTTCTGTGCGATGGGCGTGATAATTGCGGGGACAATTCTGACGAAGTCTATTGGTCATGCACAGTAAACACATCAAGATCAACATGCCCGCAGCACACCTGCCCATCTGGTGAATGCCTTAACTCCGATTACGTCTGTGATGGTTACAATGACTGTGGCGATAACTCTGACGAAAGTGACTGTTTAACGTCTCGATGTTTAGGATACACATGCGCTTCAGGAATCTGCGTCTCAAACAACCAAGTGTGCAATGGCGTCAATGACTGCCGCGATAACTCTGATGAACAGGGATGCCGACTAACAACAAGCAAACAAATATGCTTTGGACACGTATGTTCATCTGGTAAATGCATCGCTTACCCTGACGTCTGCAATCGTTTCAATGACTGTGGAGACATGTCTGACGAAATCGGATGTTTGAAGCTTGCATGTCTAGGGCACACCTGCCCTTCAGGAACTTGCATCTCCAGCAGCGAGGTGTGCAATGGTGTCAACGACTGCGGTGACAACTCTGACGAAACTAATTCAACATGCACCAGCAACATATGAATGGGATATATTTCTCCATCAGGTACAGCATCCATGACAGCGTCGTCTACCATGGTTACGATGCGTTCGCTGATGGCTCGGATGATTGGTACTGTACGTGGGCATACAATCTAAGTATGATTTGAAAAAATGCAAACACGATGTTTAATTAAATGAAACGAAATACAGTATAAATAAATGAAATGGGTCACCATTTGAAATTACACAAGCGCGCACTAAGAACAAGCAACCAACTTTCTTGCAGAAATTATGGATGCGATACTTTACCCGAAGAAAGCCAATGACTGCTACCCAGAGAACCTTGCACTAAAGGACATTTATGCCATGAGAAATTTTGGGATTTAAATGAATAAAGTACTTCTAAATGACATGTATAATTACAGGTTGGATTTCTGTTGACCTTTTCAGGCCCATGTTTATAACTTGGATACAGAAGAGAGGTACAGTAACAAGTGAAAAAAAAAAAAAAAAAACTATTCCTATAAGAAGCCGTATGAGCCATACAATTAAACTATTACCGAGAATCTGTATGATAAAGGTAAAAAGTATATTAACCCAGAAATTGGCGATGAACTGTATCGATCCTGTGAGAGTATTGGAACAAACAATGGTATATAAAATACAAGAACATCAATATAAAGGGAAGCAGAAGTACAAGCGGCTGTATACGGACAACACTAAGTGAAACAAATGTAAGTAATCACAACGCTATAAACGTAAAATATCGATGACAACAAATTATTGAGAATAATAAGTTTGCGAACTCCGATTGTAATGCTGGCAGCGGGTTCCACACATGGGCTCATCGCTTGCCAAAGTGAGGGAGAAATTGGCCACATTATTCCTCCTTGCTCTAGAGCTACAAAATGTGATGGAACTATCACATCACTGACCCATAGCAGCAAACTGGAGTGGGGCAATTTATTTTATCTTATTATAGATAAGACACCCTGCAGCTAAACCAATTGGCGACAATCATTTCAGATCATTCAGCATTGAAAGAAGGGTGTTAAGCATAGATCTATACTGCCTTTTAATTTCATTTCCTCAAACATGGAGTATATACTGTGATTACAATTGTAAAGTTGGTTGCATGTCCTCTACGGAACGCTGCAATTAATCCCATCATTTATTGACTGTATGTGATATATTCGACAATTATAGCTCAGTAGTTTGCCAATGCTTTCTGAAAGGATAACGCCTCATACCATTGCAATCAACGCAAAACGTCTGCTTCCACTGTTGATTTCGAACCCTGGGCTCGTTATGTCGGAGAATTATGAAACTGTGTTTACAATAAAGTATATATTGTGTTTTATTTAACATATTGCAATACATGTTTCATAAATTCAGCTCAGGCTTTGTGCTATGGGGAGGTATAACTTCAATTTGCAAACTATCATCTGTAAAAATCGCAAGGTGCTCGGAATATGTAAAATATTCCAGAGGTTGCGTTTGATGGCAATAACAAGAGAACTCACTTTATTGCTACAGACGGTTTCATAACAACAATCTAGATAATTTAAAAGAATTATTAATACCGTGTCAAAATGAAATGCATAAAAAGGTCCTAGTTTGAATGACAAAAATGCTTATGCAATCGAAATATCAATTAAATTGATCTAATCCAAGTATACAAATGAAGTCAATTGTATTAAGTTTGAGCATGTAAAATAATTTACTAAATATTTTGTTTACAATGATAACATCAGAGAAATGAAGAACCATAAAGGCAAAGAACATAAGTCTTAAATAAATGCATTTGATAAAACGGTATTATATATGATATATGATATATATGATGGCTAAAAACTCTGGCCACATACAAATAGATAATATGACCATTAAAAGAACGGAAACATACAAATACCTGGGTACAATCTTCAACTGCTCCAACATCATAAGGGAAGAAATACAAACTAGAATCAATTCTGGAAATAATATATACTATGCACTACAATATTTACTAAAATCAAAGGCGCTATCTCGTAACACTAAGATCACAATATACAAAACACTGATCAGACCAGTTGTGCTGTATGGCTCTGAAACCTGGAGTACAACGAAAGGAGACGAAGCCTTGCTACAAACCTATGAGAACAAAGTTTTAAGACTCATCTTTGGACCCATTAGGGATACACAAAGTGGACAGTGGAAAAGAAGAAGTAACAAAGACATTTATGATCTGTTTAAGTCCCCGCTAATCACTGGTATCATGAAGGCTAATAGACTACAATGGCTGGGGCATATAGAAAGAATGGAAGATAATAGGGAAACAAAACTCGCTTACACTCAGGAAATAAATGACCGTAGACCCCGAGGTAGACCAAGAAGGCGGTGGAGAGATAGTACATGTACAGACCTACAAGCACTTGGAATCAACGACTGGCAAGAGAAGGTCCACCGGAGAGACGAATGGAGACGGATTGTATTTGCAGCAAAGAACCTCAATGGCTCGGAACGCTGAAGAAGAAGAAGAAGAAGAAGAAGACGAAGAAGAAGAAGAAGAAGAAGAAGAAGAAGAAGAAGAAGAAGAAGAAGAAGAAGAAGAAGAAGAAGAAGAAGAAGAAGAAGAAGAAGAAGAAGAAGAAGAAGAAGAAGAAGAAGATATATATTATGTAATAATAGGAAATAAAAACAGCTAGCTACATGTAATTCCTGCGAAAAAAAAGTGAGAGATAATAACCACATTCTCTAACTATTTCACAGGAAATACTCATACCAGACTGTTTTCCTGTTGTTATATCCTGTTGCAGCCGTTACTTTTCTGATATATTTTGTACTTTGTTTTTGGTTCGCATATCCTTTACAGGACATCGCTGTCAACATCAGCATCTTTAAACTGATTGTTGATTTCTTGGCAAGATTACGCTCAGTAGTTTGCCATTGCTTTCTGAGCGACCGGCTCACATACCCCTAAGTTACCCCACTACCGATTCTCGCGCACGTCAGGTTACTCACGAGAGTATACGGGATTACGGAGAAAGTCGTGTACTCCCTATCCCAGGGAGACCGGCATATTATGTACTAAGGGGTTGTTATTAGAAGTTAGAAACATGACTTTTGTGTGTGCTGTCTGGACAATCAGTGAACAACCGAGGAAATTCCTTGAAGAAACAATAAGGTTTTACAGATGTTAAAATATTGTGGCCGCTCCCTGGCGAATGGGTTAAGGACGTTGGTCGTAATTCCGTATACTCACGTGTGAAACACAGCTGCGCGAGATTCTGCAGCGGATCGCGTCGCGTTGGTTACTTACGGAGGTTTGTGAGCCGGTCCTTCAGAAAGCAATGGCAAACTACTGAATGTAAAACTTGCCAAGACAACAACAGCAGCTGAAAAATGCTGGTGTTGACTGCAATGTCCTGCAAACGATATGCGGGGGGAAAATGTATCATGGGAAACTAATAGTGGCAATACGAAATTAAAACAGGTAGGTGGGTATGTGTAACTCCTGCGAAAAAGTGAGTGATAATAAACATAGACATAGTGTACATACATACCTTACAACGCAAATCCGGCAAACGGAAACCTCAGTGTAAAAATAACCATGATAATAATAAAATAATAATAATAATAATAGTAATAATAATAATAATAATAATAATAATAATAATAATAATAATAATAATAACAACAACAACGTAAAAATAGTATTAAAAGTAAGTTACACCACAACACAACAAATCGATGTGTCGATCTTAGTGATCTTCATCAGGAACAACAGATCTAAAGAAAGACATGAAGAAATTCGAAAATTTAATTAAAAATTTAAAACTTAAACAGAAAAAGTATATTTAAAAAACGGACATACGGAATAAGTCCATGGGAACCTCAATACATGGAGCCAATAAACGGGCACTCTCCTGCTGTTTACGCTTCACCTCCACACCGCAAGGTACAAGAGGAACAAGATGAGATGATGGTAATTACAGAAAAGGTATTGGTATTTCGTATCAAACGTTGTTATGCCGTTGCACATGCCCCATTAGGCAAGTTAAATATTTCGATAGAGCAAACACCAGCGGCCACCCAAATATGATGTTGTTTGTCCATCAAGAATGACGACCATTCTTTTCATCCAGTGAATTAATCACCCAAATAAACGAGAAGTAGATTGTGAGCTTTACTAAAACACGACTACAAGAGACAAATTGGACGTTGCGGCCAAAGCCTTCGTCAGCACAGAACAAACAAATACAAACCAACACAAAACTACATGAAACACACTATGACAATATTAAACTATTAAACTAATTAAAATTAAATGTACTCATCTGAATACCGTGTCCTAGCTTGGAAGGTCTGACACACGTAGGGCGCCAGTGGATCAATAGACCGGATGTATGGTACACGGGTCAAAGGTCAAGCGGGAAGGGAGTGGGGTGGAGACGCGCCCATGTGTGCGGAAAAGTGAAATTAGAGACCGGCAAAGATGTTACGGACGCAGATGACAATTAGCAATTATCGTTAAGCGCTCGAAACACCGCTGTGGAAACCTATATAGTGTTAGTACACACAGAGAGGCATGAGTGGCGGTCGTTCAGAAAATGATGGCAAAACACCGAACGTAAATCCGCCAAGAGAGTTGACTGTGATGTCATACAAAGGATCTGCACGTACCCAGATGGTGGACTGTAAGCTAGGGGTGGGAGGGTGGGGTGGGAAGTTAAATGAAGCTGTGTTGGACATTTAGGCCGTGAGGGGAGAGTGTGCCCAACTGGAAGATGAGACGGTGTTCCAATGTCTTCCGATCCCGTTCGTGGGATGCGCATGATTTGATGGCCGTGACCTGTATGTCGGCTACGCCATGGTGGTCAGGACTGTTGAAATGTATGGATACTGGTTTCTGGGCGCCGCTGGTGATGTCAGAAAGATGTTGTCGAAATCTGTCCCCAAGACGTAATCCTGTCTCACCGACATATCTCATGTCGCAACGTGTGCAGGTAATCGCATAGATGACGTTGCGACTGATGCATGAGAAACCCTCACGGATGTGGAAGGTCGTCTTAGGGAATGTCAGACTCTGGGTTTGAAGTACGTATGGACAGGTCTTGCAAACCGATCGAAGACACGCCACCGTGCCAGGAAGAGACTGGTGAGGTTGGGGTAGCCTGCTATGGACCAGCACATCTCTGAGGTTACGATCCCGCTTATATGCCACTAGAGGAGCCTCTGAGAAGACATCACGAGTGGTCGATTCCGCCCGGAGAATGGATAGATGTTTAAAAAGGATATTCTTGGCAGCAATATTGTGGGGATGATAAGTAAGTGAGAGGACAGGTCTATTGTTTCGTGGTTTCGGCCTGGAGGAGAGAGCTTCAGTGCGACTGATAGACTGGCAGCGGTGAAGAGCTGTAGATAGAACATTATCAGGATAGCCACGAAGGCGAAAGAAATCAAGCATCTCGTGGGCTTTTTGATGGAAGTCGTTGTTATCCTGGCAAAGTCGTCGGAGACGTAACAGTTGGGAGAAAGGAATAGAACGTTTGCACGAGGGAGGGTGGGAGGAGGTATAGAGAAGGAATGAGTGCGAGTCAGTTGGTTTATAATAAACCGTCGTGCATAGACCAGCAGAACCTAAAGAGACTGTGAGGTCTAAGAAATTGACAGCCGACGAAGAAATGGTGGAGGTAAGTTTGATGCTGGGATGGAAGTCTGAAAAAAAGGCAATGAAGTTCTGTAGGTCAGGCAAGGGCATGTCCGAGACACCAAAGCAGTCGTCAATGTACCTCCTGTAGAGCTCCGGGAGCCTACCGGTGTACTGACTCCATACCTGGTGCTCCAGATAGCCCATGAAGAGGCAGGCCTGCGTTTTCATCCAGTGGGGTTGAAAGTTTGGAGCCGTGTTTTAAGATGGCTGGTAAGGCCTATTTTGGCTCGAAATGATCTTTGACAATTTGGCAAAGATTACTTGATGTTCTAGGAGGAGGATTTCCTGTTGTAGTTTTTTTTCCCCGTCTCTCTCTCTTTTTTTCCACACAGCTCTTAAAGTCCTGTTTGCTTTACAAGTGACTACACCCTTGCGTAATGATGTACGCCATGACTGTCGGTCTTTGGCAGCAGTCTCCCAAGTGTCGTGATGAATTCCAAAAGTTTTAGTGAAATCTTCAGAAGGTGTGGCACTAACCACAGCGCCAGCCGAGTGTCAATTGGTATTTAAAACGCATTGCTCTATGACCATATTGCCAATGCGCCTTATAGCAAGTAAAAGAAAAGGCTCATTTTTTTTTTTCATGGAAAGTATCAGTACCTAATCTGATACACGTTTGTCGAGGAGTTATAACTAACAGATAATTGTTAATCAAGGTAACTTCTCTCCCCGCCCAGACGCGTCCCACTGCCAAAGATGAGATTACAGAGCCTAAGAGTTCACCATACTCATATGAACTAGTCATCAGGAGTGAAAAGCGGTCTTTCCCTGCCAATGACTTGTCATCTATGTCTAGGTTTGTCCCAACAAATTCCCTTTTACCTGTCAGTCAAACACCAACAACGTATGTACATATAATGACGATCACCTAAAATTCATAACCTGGCCAAAACAAAATCCACTCTTGACGACTAAATCACAGCTTTATAGAGAGGACCCTGAAGACGAATGTTCTTCAGTACTGCGTGACAGACAGCACAAGCGGACACGTCCATACAATTACAATGTGGAATGATACACATATAAGACCAGGGGTACTACTTTAGAACCCTACACCACCAAACAGACACAAACTGTATCCGCATTTAGCAGTAGGCAGACAACAACCGGCCTGCTAATCTAACGTTACTGGTGCCTTGTCGTCTTGCTGAACGATAGCTTGTAAAATGGAGTTATACCTCTCCATGACACAAAGCCTGGGCTGAATTTAGAGTCCATATGTTGCCCATGCAGCTTGATCCTCCTCGTACAGGAAGGGCGTGTTTGTGTGTTATTCTCCCATTTGGATTATTTTTCCTGTTTATCTTCATTCATATGCAATGGATTTTATATGACTGTGATCACAATGATGCCGTTAAACTGTTGAAATTATTTTAAAGATGCTATGTGTGCAGTGTTAGATATACATGCAAATAATATTGTATTCAGTACAATGAATAAATTATTCTTGGATTAAAATGATCGTCAATGATAGCTTGAACTATAGTATGTCCACATTTGTTTGCGGCAATATAAACATCCATATCTCAGTAACCAACTGAGGGAAAATTATGAGATTTAGTATATAACCTTATCATTATGTCCACCCAACAAACACAGTTTTATTCTGGAGATTTTACAGAAGATTTCAAAGTTTGTTTATATGCGGCATATAATTTACGGGTCTGAGATGAAATTCATAATTTTAAATGTATTACAGCGTAGCCAGGCAATCAGGCTCAATGTTGAATTTTGTACGTGTTTTGAAGGGATTGACCTTATGCCAACTACCCGCGTTGTTCAAGCAAGGACTGTTCAGAGGTGTCTCAAAATGTGGGTTATTTCATGAAACCTGATTAATATTTTTTTTTTTTTAAATCTTACCACTTATCGCTATCGAAATGTGTGAATATTTTTCAATGGGATTTAATGCGAAATTGTGCACTTCAAGAATCGCTATGAAGTTGTACACATAGTTTTGTCAAGAAGCTGATCGCAGGAAACTGTTTTATACTATTACAAATTCCGAAAAAAGAACAGTGCATTGGGTTTGAGTCGATGGGTGCAAGAATCTGAAATTAAACCACCACGCAATAACAAAACGGTGGGTAGAAAGATTATTGTAGACAGCTTTGACAAAGATGTCATAAGGTCACTTCTATTATAAAAATGTTTTTAAAAGTCGACAGGGTCGACTTCATTGCACCGGGTTCTATCCCATATGGCTCGGTCTCTTTCCGCTGTGCGGAAAGCATCGCACAAAGCACGAACTCCGCAGCTCTAGCGACGACCCACAGAAGTCTCCGAAAATTAAACTCGTGCACCGAAGGATGCGGACCGGAATCGAACCCACGATCTTTGGAGCCCGAGTCAAAAGGCTTGACCACTTCGCCACGGAGACTCCTAAAATTATAAAAATTTAGGATTTTATATCCAGGATTATAAAAATGCTGGATGCCAAAGAAACAGTGACTGTAAGAAAACTTAGGGTTTGGTTGAGAAAGAACAATAACATAGAGCTATCCAAAACAACTTTGTGGAAAATTATAAGGAACATTATCTTTACTTTTTGAAAGTAAAAGGGCGGTAGAAATATTCTTTGCGAGAAACCGCATTAAGGAGCCTTAAGAAGCAGATACCTACGTGAAATAAGGGAAATGCGCAAAGACAATTATGACATAGTGTATTTGGATGAGACGTGGATCAATGCGCACCACACAAGTGAAAAGGAATGGCAATCAGTGGATGGAAAGATAAAGAGTTATGTGCCCAGTAGTAAGGGACAGCGTTTGGTCATAGCCTATGCTGGTAGTACTCATAATGGCTTACTACAGAATGCTGGGCTCGTGTTCGTATCAAAGCATACAGACAATAGGGATTATCATAATGAGATCAATGGTAATGTATTTAGAGATTGGCTCGAGAATACAGTACTTCCATTCCTTGATAGACCGTCTTGTCTAATCATGGACAATGCATCATATCACAATGTTGTTGCCCAAGAAGACAAAATACCTACGACATCGGGCACAAAGGAAGCAATAAAGATATGGCTCCGTAGGGAAAATATACCATTTCCAGAAACATATTTCAAGCTACAGTAGTTGTCCGTTGTAAAACAGGCGCAAAAAAAGCAAGAAATTTCAAATCGGCAAGTTGATAGAAGAGCATGGCCATAGGTGCTTGAGACTTCCGCCGTATCATTCTCATTTAAACCCTATAGAACTTGTGTGGGCTAAAATTAAAGGACAAGTGGCAGCTGCCAATACTACGTTCAAATTGTCTGACGTCAAGATACTAACCCAGTCCGCGCTATTAAATATTGATAAAAGTTACTGGAAAAAATGTGAGGACCATGTGTTTAAAGAGGAAGAAGACTATTGGAGAAAGGATGGATTGAATTTTATGCAACCGAGAGCAATCAGCAACCTACTGGAATCGTCCGACACAGATTACGGTCTGAGCAGATCGCAGACCTTAATCTACGTACACACTTACTGGGATATTTTGCTCCAACCATTCAGACGAATTGCAGGCCCTAAACATTACAGCATCAGCATAATGTCAATGGCAACAGTTTGTATTCCACAGTGATGAATTTTCAATTCCGCAAGCCCTCAGCGGTGACAAATAACTGTATTGAAACACACACACACACACACACACACACACACACACACACACACACACACACACACACACTAAACGCATTGAATACCAACAGAAGAGTAATATTGCGGTGGAAACTGACATATTGTGGCATAACAAGAAACGTGAGAGCAAACACGTTGTCAAATTATGGGACAACACACGTGCATACGAATCAATCTATAAACTTCAATGAAAAGAGGACCAACATCTTGGTCGTTAAGAACAAAGCCCACTACAGAGGCACTGACAACTATTTTCATAGTGCAAAACAGGTAATCATGTTCCGTCTCTGAACGGTAAACAGCAGAGTAGACAGTCTTTCACGAAGATTCAAAGCGGGTCTGTCACCCATGTGTACGTGTGAACAAACAACACAGACAGCTGAACAGATCCTTAAAAATGGAAACATGACTAAATTGCGGTATCATTTCTGGTCACTCCATACGCACATTAACGCATAGCTATCTGGAAGCTTTCACGAACTCAATATAAAAAGCTAAATGCATCCTAGTAACATGAATACTTGTGTACAATTATTAACCAGCAGCTGAAGAAACAAGGAAATGAAAAATAAGGTAAGAAATATATTCCTTCTACTTTCCTGTCAATTTACACATTATTTACCCCATACCTCTGTACATTCTCTGTCTTTACTAATATTACACATTGCACCCCTCTCGGGAGCCTCCGTGGTGAAGTGGTCAAGCCGTCTGACTCGGGCTCCGAGGGTTGTATGTTCGATTCCTTCATTTCACGAGTGCATTTTTTCGGAGAATCCAGAGAGTCGTCGCTGGAGATACGGAGTTCGTGCTTTGTGCCACGATTTCCGCCCTGCGGAAAGAGACTGAGCCATATGGGATAAAAACCCGGTGTAATGCTACTTTAAGCTACTTTTTTATTGCACCCACTCCCATACGAATCTGGCTACGCCTTGTACTCGTGTCCTTACCAGAAATAACGTGGTTTACTGTAAGACTAGTTTGTCAGCGTGAATTCACTATATTTCCCCCAAAACATCAAAGAAATTATGCCGCTTTCAATTATTTAAGTTGCTTTTGGACCTATCAAAGACATATTCCTTGGGTGGGGGTAGACGGCTGGAAAAATTTCATAACGATGCAACAGACAGTTTTCAAAATAATTGATCGTGAATGAAGGCATTCTTTGTGGGACATACTATAGCCAATCACATCACTAGAATTTAAACCGTGCGCGGGCCTCTACAATGTGTTCCCGGTGATGGAAATTTTGCATTTGATGTCTACGAGGGCTTCCAGGATAAACAAGAGACAGTGGCGGTAGTTCTTGACCTGAAGGATGCGTATAACAAGGTCAGGTATGATCGGCTGATATAAACACAGTTGGACATGGAAGTCTGCCATTGCCTTGTTAGAGGGGTTGCAGCGGTCCTTTATGAGCGTAAGGTTGCACTGCGCATGGGTTCCTAGACTTCTGACCCTTGTATTATTACACCAGGGTTGCCACAGGAATCTGCCATGTCCCCAGGGCTTTTTAATGTCTACACCAGCAAAATCGCAGCTATTGAGACACCAGGTGTGGGTAGAATCTTGACATTTGCAGATGATGTGCTGTGTATATACAAGACAGAGACAGGGCCAGTTTGGCAGAAGGCTTACAGATGGCAGTAATCAGGGTAGCAGAGTGGTGCAGGGAGGCAGGGGCCGTTATAAACCCATACAAGGCATCGGTTGTGTTGTATTCCCTGGATAACCGGATCGTTAAGGCAGATGTCCCAGGTGTTATGTTGAATGGATGCCCTCTTAGTAGAGATAGTAAATTGAAGTACTTGGGTATCACCTTTGACAGGTGTTTGTCTTTTAAGGATCATGTGGAGGCTTTGGTGGTGAAGGCTGGTAGGGGGCTTAATGCATTGAGGGCGATGGCAGCAACCGGTGTAGATCAGCGGATGCTCTACATCAGTGTTTCCCAACCTTTTTTGTACCATGCCCCACTTAAGCCTTTCTAAAATTCATATTGCCCCCCTCCCCCGCCCCATGCCCCCCCGCCCCCCTCAACATATACATTATTTTTAATATTCAAAAATTGAAATGTTCACTAAAGAAACTTGAATGATAGGTTTTAGGAAGAAATCACTAGGTAATTATTGAGCAAACACAGTAAGTAAATTTTCAAAACATATAATGGAGAACTGAAATTCAAGTACAAAATAATTTTAATGAAAGATTTTTCTATATTATTTTAATTATTAGTAATTATTTATTATTTAAATTTAGTGAGATCATTGCGCTTGATGCTTGCTGCAAAGAGATCTTATGTCAGGTTCCAATTTAGTTAACTTCAGTCTCAAGTCTCCCCGTTTTGTTATATTCAGCCGATTTCTTCAATTTTCGAATTGCCCCCCTTAACAGTCAAATTGCCCCCCTGTGGGGCGTGGGCCCCACGTTGGGAAACACTGCTCTACATGCTCTTTCAGCAGTTAATAATTTATGTCATTGAGTATGGTTTGGGGCTGCTGACAGTATCAAAGAGCCAGCTTGAAAGGTTGGAGCGCATACAGAATGCAGCCATGCGTGTAATTATGGGGTGCACAAAGGACACCCAATTATATGCATGAGGCATATCCTGGCGCTACCAACAATGACGGATGGGCATAGAGTCCTTCAGGCCAAATGGTACTTGAGAGTTGCCGCAGACAGGGATCACTCCCTGCTTGACGCCATGGATATAGTCAAGGGTTATAGACTAAGACGAGGCATGTTCTGGATGGCCCATGCAGAAATATATATATATATATATATATATATATATATATATATATATATATATATATATATATATATATATATATATATATATATATATATATATATATATACGTCATGTGTATGATCTAGAGACCATCAATCGGAAAAAGAGTGGACTGAAGTTCCGGAAGACATGACGGACTGGCACAATGTAATAGTAACACTGGGTCGTGAGTGCAGAGAATGGGCAGCAGGCCGCACTGAGTTTGAAGTGCAACAACTGATCCAGAGTAACACATATCAAGGTGACATAGTCATCGACACCGATCGGTCAGTGGTGAGAAAAATACGTAGTGGTTGGGGTTTTATCGCAAAGGCTAATGGACGAGTCTTGAAAAAGGAGAGTCTGGCATATGAGACTACGACTTCCAGCATGTAAATGGAGGTGGAAGCAGCAACAGCGGCATTCCGTTGGTTAGAGGAGACTACTGCAACACACACTGTATTCATTGCGGATTCAAAGAGTATGCTTAGTAAGGTGGAGAAATGAATGTTTCGTGTGGAACGGCTATCGTCGCTTCAGAAGTCACAGATTGTGATAATTCTGTGGATATTTTGCCGTGGACATGCGGGGATGCGGGGGGGGGGGGATGAACAGGCTGAAAGGCTAGCAGGGATTGCACCTCTTGGCTTGGTAGTAGGTTGCCTATAATGGACAAGGGGGAGGTGGTCGTGCGCTTGTGGGACCAGGTGGAGAAAGCCGGGGAACAGATTGAGAACCCATATGTGGAAAAAATGTGATTGCGGGTTATCGGCATGGGTTCTGGAGGAATCTCAAATCTGAAACGGAAGACCAAGAGAATTTTTAATCAGATAGCGGTGGGAACGATTAGTAGTATGAGTCTTCGCAGGCTGTTGAACGAGGGGACGTAGCACGTATGGGAATGTCCTGAGTGCAGTGATGTCAGTTCTTAGCTCAACTCAACTCAACTCAACAACACATTAATCGAATGAAACAATTCTTGTTGTTATTATTTATGTATTTATTCTTATTGTCACTCCCCTTTCCCTCTCCTCAAATATCCACTCTTTCTTCTTTATGATAACCGCTTATGGTTGAACACAGTATAAGGATACACAACATATTTAAGAATGCTTAACTGTGTATTTAAATGTGGGTCCAGCAAGGAGGGACATGTGTGAACTCGACCTGTTTACAAACATCTTACAACATTTGCTGAGGTTGACGGACGGTGAATTTGCTCGAAATGTTGTGATGTCGATTTTTCAAAGACGATCACGCGTATGATCATAGTATCAATACTCGGGAGTTGAGTTTATGAGTAAAGGGACAATGTGATAAGCGCATAATAAACTCCATATTGTGTTCAATGTAGATATAACTGCAAGAGAAAATCTAAACAAATGGACTTAATCTGAACAACGAAGACACAAACAATAGATTGCACGATTTATTGCCTGGCATATTTCGCTGCATCTCGTCAGGTACATACTGCAGAAATCACATAAGTTATCTGAACAATAGAAAAACAGAAATAATGGTTATTACAAATTTTAAAAATTGTCTTTCCAAATGTAACATTAACTGTGAATGGAACCAGTCTGAAATAAGTAAATACTTTTCAGTATTTAGTACTTTAAAAACGACAACGACGATGGCTTAAGGAAGTTAAATACAGTATACCCGAAGCAAAAGCCGAATTTCACAACAAGAAGAGTATTCTGTTGGTCAGTCGACATGAGAATAAGATTTTAGAGAGCTATACAGAGCCAATCTTGATGTACGGAGGAGAATCATGGTCATTTAGAAGACAAGTTATGAATTATATTAAAGCTGCGGAGAAGTGGTTTTATATAAGAATGATGAGAACACAACTGACGGATAGAAAGACAAATGAAGATATCTTGAAAAAAGTTAACTCACAAAGTGAATTGGGTACTCACAACAGAAAAAGACACAGCACATTCTTTGGTTACGTCATGAGAAGGGGGACGCTGGAGTACATCGTGACAACGGGAATGTTGGAGGGCGGGAGAGGCAGGGGAAGACCAAGAGAGAAGATGCTGGACAATGTGACATCATGGCTTGGAGGAGAAATAATATCATAATTGGTTGGCAGTACACGAGACAGGGGGTTGTAGACAGACGTGATCACCAACGCCACGCGGCTTGGATTATAAGACAAAAAGAGCCGAAGGCAAAGACCTGAGTTCACGCGTGGAATAAATGTGTTTCTTATAGCCCCTCATGTTTTTGTGACAGTTAGTCAAGACTCTACATCATAGAAGATCTGATACACTAGCAAGAGGACGCCCGAGAAGAATAAGGATTGACGACATCATAGAATTGTACAATCACATGGAATGACACAATGCAATGCCACCCATCGGGCGCTGGGACATTATCTATTCCTCCCCACGAAGCTTAACGGCAGAAGTGGAAGTTGATGATTGTGATGATGAGTCCAGACGTAGACAGCATGGATTTTCCATTTTCAAAACACTGTATTCCCTTAGTGAATAGAAGCACAGAAGCCACAAACAATATGTTGCACTATTTATTGCCTGATAGAGTAGACAGATACCGATTATGGACCATCCTTGAAGACTATGGGATACGAGGACAATTGCTAGAAAACATCATAGCCATGTACCACTCCAGCTGAAGTACAATAAGAACACAAGAAGGTATATCAGATGTGTTCACAGCCAATACAGGAGTGAGACAGGGATGTGTGCTCTCTCCTCTGCTATTTAATATATACATGGACAGAATATCCAAAGAAGCAAGCCTTGACAGAACAGATTCAGAAAATTTAGAACTCTTTACTCCAGATGAAACAACTGATTCACAGGAAATAAATGAACTTCTATTCGCTGACGATCAGTGCCTGTTGTACAGCGATGAGGGCAGACTACAAAATCATATTAATAATCTGAGTTCAACGAGCAGAAGATACAATATTAGTATAAACACAGCCAAAACCGAAGTAATGCAAGTTAGCAGATCGCATGGTCCACTAAGTATACAGATAAATAGCACAAATCTGAAACAAGTTAAAGATTTCAAATATCTCGGAAGTATGATACCAGAAGATGGCAGATTGGACAGAGAAATCAAAATCAGATGTCAAAAAGCTAGTGCACTTACATATCAACTATCACCCTTACTGAAACTTCCAAATATACCCATGTCCGCAAAACGACAGATAATAAACAACATATTCACACCAACCCTATGCTACCAATCTCAAACTTGGACTCTATCCAAATCACACTTTCGCAAAATCAACATCTGCGAGATGAGATGCCTAAGGAGAGCTGCCAACTTAACAATCCGAGACCGAGTATGAAATGCTGTTATCAGACAGACAGTGGGATCAACACCTTGTGCCACATTTATTGAAAGACAGAAGATCAAGTGGTTTGGCCATGTCATTAGAATGCAACACCAGCAACTACCATCATTGACCTTACATCAAAGATCATCTGCGACGAGATCAAGAAGACGCCCATGAAGAAAATGGATTGACGACTTCAAAGACATTGTACAATCACACGGAATGACACTATCCAGTGCCGCCCATCGGGCGCTGGAGCGCAAATTATTCCTCCCCATGACGCTTGACGGCAGAAGTGGAAGATGATGATGACGATAATGATGATTTATTGCCTGTCATCGCCACGCGATAGAAGACTAAAGCACACCACGGTCACCGTGTGTGGAAAAAGCGGCCGAGGAAACGAGTATCGAGTATCCACCCAGATACAATGAAGACTGCAACAGAAGAGAGCTGGCCACTCACTTGTCTTGAATGTCGGAAATTGCTGTCAAAGGCAGAGGTAATATACCCGTGTGTGTGTGTGTGTGTGCGTGTGCGTTCGTGCGTGTGGGTGTGTGTGTGCGCGCGCGCGTGTGTGTGTGTGTTGTCAGGCATTGGTAGCACCTTTGGTAAGGATGGCTCTCATGTCCTTTCAGGACCCATCCCCCACTGGTCCAAGTCTGACACCCAGCTCGTGCCTGTGGCTCCTAGTAGCTGTCAGCATGCGACAGCGGCCACCCCTCGGGCAACTGCTGTGAGAGGCTGGCTAAACCAGGCGTGGGTATCCGATTTGGTGTCAAACCAAGAGGTAAACTAGGGTATGCCTACCCAGCATGTGAAGACAGGATTCGGCAGACTGCGCGGAAGAAATCATTCCTGATTCAACGGGCAAGACGGCGTTTACCTGCAAAGCGTTGTGGAACGTAATGAGCACGGCAAGGCACGTAGAGCGCCCTGGTCATCCACTGCACCTGTATTCGTCTCCAATCGTCTCGACTTGTCTTGCCACTGGACTCAGATGGACTCAGGCGAGAGAGTGAGGTCGACGAATTGCGCAACTCTTCCTCACTTTAATCCAAGTCATCGCGCAAGTCATTCTTCATCCAACATCACATATCACCTTCAAGCCCTGTGGCGATGGGCGAGCGGCAAAGCGGCAGGCGTGGGTACGCTGGCAGCCGTAGTCGCAGACCTGCACACAGGCGGCTCAGGCCATATGGTCGTCTTCTACTGACCGGAGCAGCAGTAGGGTTCGGCAGCCCCCTGAGCGACTGAGCAGCCCTCTATAGGAACACACTGCTCACCTCCATAGCATGAGGAAGGGGCTAGAAAAGGTGCCCTGAACATTGTCTGCTTCATCACTACCTAACCAGCTAGCCGCGATTGGTGGGTACCCTAACTGCGGTCGACATACAAAGAAAGATAAAACAAGCAAAGCTAAAAGAATAAACCATATTCCCTTAACAATTTGAACTTGGAATGTACGCACCCTTCTTGACAGAGACGGCGCTTCGGGTCCAGAGAGACGAACAGCACTGATTGGGAGAGAGCTGGGCAGGTACAACATCGACATTGCAGCCTTGAGCGAGACACGACTTGCAGAAGAAGGCCAAATCTGTGAAATTGGTGCCGGCTACACATTTTTCTGGAGTGGAAGGAAAAGCGAGGAAAGACGCCAATCCGGTGTGGGATTTGCCATTAAGTCGGCCCTGGTCGGCAAATTAGCTGGATTTTCAAAGGCTATAAACGACAGGCTCATGACCATGAAGTTGCCTCTGCTGAATGGAAGGAAGCACGCAACCATTGTGAGTGTCTACGCACCAACTATGACCAACGAAGATGATGTCAAGAACAAGTTCTATGAGGACCTGCACAATGTATTAACATCTGTTCCCAAAGGAGACAAACTTATACTCCTTGGGGATTTCAATGCCAGAGTAGGCACGGACACCACCTCTTGGAGTGGCATTATTGGAAAGCATGGAGTCGGAAATTGTAACAGCAATGGACTCCGCCTCCTTCAGACATGTGCCGAACATGATCTCCTGATTACGAACACAATTTTCCGTCTCCCCATGAGAAATAGGACATCGTGGATGCACCCTCGCTCGAAACACTGGCACCTCATTGACTATGTCATCGTCAGTAGGAGTGACAGACAAGACGTTCGAGTGACAAAATCCATGTGTGGTGCCGAATGTTGGACAGACCATCGTCTCATTGTCTCGAAAATGAACATCCACATCAGGCCACCACGGCGTCCTCAAGGGGCGAAAATGCAAACAAAGCTAAATGTCACCCGCCTAAACAGCAAGAAAATGCAGCAGTCGTTTGAAAATATGCTGGAAGACCGCCTCAAGCCCAATGCTGAAGCTAAACAGGATACAGAAACAGAATGGAGAGCCCTAAAGGACACAATTTACAACACTGCTATGGAAATCCTGGGTCCAGCCCCCCGAAAGCATAAAGACTGGTTTGATGAAAATTCCGAAGACATCAACCAATTGCTGGCCGAGAAACATCTTCTCCTCAAGGCACATTTG
Organism: Cepaea hortensis; assembly: GCA_963921405.1. Lineage (NCBI taxonomy): Eukaryota > Metazoa > Mollusca > Gastropoda > Stylommatophora > Helicidae > Cepaea > Cepaea hortensis. Next base: position 24,742,816 of record OY992881.1, on the reverse strand, counting down.
AATGACCCAAAGTCAACATCAAAAAAAGATGCTTTCAAGAATATTCAGAGAGTAGTGCAGCAGAAACTTCGGCACATGCGGGACTCCTGGCTGAGCAGCAAAGCTGATGAAATTCAGGGCTTTGCTGACAGACATGATATGAAAAACTTCTACGACTCACTGAAAGCGGTCTATGGTCCTTCATCACCAGGCATAGTTCCCCTCCTCAGTGCAGACGGGGGAACATTGGTCACCGATAAGAAAGAAATCCTCCAACGCTGGGCAGAGCATTTCAGCAAAATCTTAAATGCAACTTCCTTCTTCGATGATGAAACCATCAACTGCCTTCCTCAAGTTCCCACCAATGAGACACTTGATGACCTGCCAACCATAGTGGAAATAAACAAAGCCATCCAGCAACTCTCCAGCGGCAAGGCACCTGGTCCTGACTCCATCCCAGCAGAGATATACAAGGCAGGTGGGCCGGTCCTAACAGAGCAGCTTCACCAAGTCTTCACAAACATATGGATGAACGAGACCATGCCACAAGATTTTAAGGACGCGTCAGTAGTCCACCTTTACAAACGTAAAGGAAACCGCCAATCCTGTGACAACCACCGAGGCATCTCCTTGCTTTCAATTGCAGGGAAGATACTCGCCAGAATTCTTCTCAATCGCCTCACAGCTCATCTCGATCAAGGTCTTCTTCCTGAGAGTCAATGTGGCTTCAGAAAAGAACGTGGAACTGTTGACATGATTTTCGCTGCAAGGCAGCTGCAAGAGAAATGTCAGGAACAGAACTGCGAAATGTTCTCCACTTTCATTGACCTTACCAAGGCTTTTGATACGGTCAGCAGAGAAGGACTGTGGAAGATTATGGCAAAATATGGCTGTCCACGAAAGTTTATCCAAATAGTGCGGCTATTTCATGACGGCATGCAGGCAAGAGTACAGGAAAATGGTGAACTGTCTGAACCCTTTCCTGTCACCAATGGAGTGAAGCAAGGATGTGTCCTGGCACCAACACTGTTCAGCCTCATGTTTTCAGCCATGTTGATGAATGCCTTCGAGAACGACGACATTGGAATAGACATCAACTACCGTATGGATGGAAAGTTATTCAATCTCAGAAGGCTGAAAGCTAAAACCAAAATTAACAGCGGCACCGTCAGAGAGCTCCTGTTTGCTGATGATTGCGCTCTATACGCCAACTCAGAGGCGGACATGCAACATAATGTTTCAGCTTTCTCACATGCCTGTGCCAACTTTGGGCTCAATATCAACTTGGAGAAGACTGTAGTTATGTATCAGCCAGCTCCAGGGAATAATCACACTGTGCCGAATATCAAAGTGAATGATCATAGACTAAGTGTTGTGGACAAATTCACCTATCTTGGCAGCACCGTGTCACAAGCTGCCACAATCGATGACGAAGTGAATGCAAGAATCTCCAAGGCCAGTGCAGCCTTTGGCAGACTGTACAAGAATGTATGGGACAGAACTGGAATAAGCCTGCAAACAAAGCTAAAAGTCTACAAAGCAGTTGTATTATCCACACTGCTATATGCTTGTGAAACCTGGACTGTTTATCAGCGAAACGCTATGAAATTAAACCACTTCCACACAGTCTGCCTAAGGAAGCTACTGAAGATTAAATGGCAAGACAAGATTCCAGACACTGAAGTCCTAGAAAGAGCATCCATGCCCAGTATCCACACTCTACTGATGAAGAATCAGATTCGCTGGGCTGGTCACTTGACTCGCATGCCAGATCACAGGCTCCCTAAACGAATTTTCTACAGTGAACTGCGTTGTGGTAAACGCTCCCAAGGTGGCCAGAGGAAACGTTTTAAAGACACTCTGAAAATTTAACTGAATGCTTTTGGAATTCATCATGACACCTGGGAGGCTGCAGCCAGAGACCGAAATTCGTGGCGTGCATCATTGCGCAAAGGTGCAGTCATATGTGAGGCAACCAGGACTGCAAGAGCTGTGAAGAAAAGGCAGGACAGAAAAACCACTGCAGGAAATCCTCCTCCAGAGACGTCAAGCATTCTTTGCCCACATTGTCAAAGAACATTTCGAGCCAAAATAGGCCTTATCAGCCATCTTAGAACCCACGGCTCCACACCTTCAACCCCACTGGATGAAATGAATGGTCATCATCATTCTTGATGGACAAACAACAACAAGTGTGGAAGGCAAGGGGAAATGATCACAGTATCTTCCCAAGTATTCATAATTCAAAACAGATCCAAGCCAGAGAACGACGGTAATGGCTGTTTAAGGACAATTTTGTCCATTGAGTAATATCATGAGCCACAGGTAACACCAGACCATCATGAAGCTACTGATAGCAGAGTGAGAAGGAACAATGTTAGAATATATACGGCGAATGTCAGGACATTAGCAGGAATGGGAAGGAAAAAAATAACTTCTTCTAATTCATCTCTCCAGTTGAGTGCGTCACACGTTGTTGTGCACATCTAAGATCAGTGTGTCGGACTTCGGCATACATGTGTGTCAGGTTGCTTTCCTATAGACAGATTTCATGCAAGGTAGCGGACTCTATCTATTCATGGGGAGGTATTTTCTTTGCCTCACAATTTTGCAATTTCCAACTTCCGTTGGATTTAAGTGTTCACAACTTGCACACGAGGTAGCCTTATTTTCCCACCCTTTTCTGAGACGACTCGGTGTTCGATTTCACTACCCATGAAATCACGGGAACATATGATAATATTAGACACACATATCTCTTGGAAAACTGTCCTGCCCTATGCTAAGAATCGAACCCGTACCCTCTAAGCCTGAGGACACGGTACTTCCAAACAACCACTCCCTAAAAAAGCCAAACAATCTAGCCTAAAAATGAATAACCTGGAAATTATATGAAATGGGGGGAATCTGCAAAATAATAACGGGCATGTACACAATTATATTCAAAATAATGTTTTTTCGTAGTGAATTTGAATACAGAAGACACAAACAATGGATTGCACGATTTATTGCCTAGCATATTTCACTACATCTCATTGGAAACGTACTGCAAAAATCATACAACATAAACTAATGCAATAAGATAAATCCTTCAAGCTGAAATATACAACAAACACATTCACATAGTAATTTGAATTGCTTACCGCGGTAATTTTAAACGGATTATCGTGTCTTTTTGTTACCATAAAGTTAGCTTTTGTAAATGAATGCAATTGTCTCTGCCAGCTTTGTATAGGCTATTATTTTACCAGATTCTTCCAACTTCCTCTAACTAATTCTCGAGATATCAATTCCCATTTCACCCTGCTACAAATTCTGACTTTTTGTGAGAGTGGTGGCTGGGATGTATGGTGTTCTCATCGGGCTCTGAAGATGCCGGTGTCGAATCTCAGCGTAGGGTGAACAGTTTTCCAAGAAACTTTTTAAGTAGCTGTAGAAAGTTTTAAAAAAAAAAAAAACGTTTTAGCTTGAATAAAAGAAAGTCCGGAGTCCTGGCGATATGCAAGTAACAGATCGTGCTTAAATGTGCATTTAAATGATGTTAAAAAAGTCTTCTTTTTTTTTTAAACATCATTTAAATGTACATTTAGGCGCGATCTGTTTCTTTCGACGTAAATGATGTTATTTTGGGGCAGATGAAGAATTGGTAACATCGGATAGAAGATGCATTACAGAGATAAAGAACGGAATATGACAATCATAAACTGCATTATATAAAATGAAGAACATTTTGTGCAATAAGTACCTGTCATTGGAAGTTAGAAAAAGAATTCTTGAATGTTATATAGAACCAGTTCTAACACATGGCTGCGAAATCCTGGACAATTAGTAAACAAGCTATGGAAAAGGGGGTGGGGGAATCATTCAGAAGCTTTGGAAATGTGGTTTTATTGAAGAATGCTGAAAATTTCTTGGGTAGCCAAAACGAGCAGTCTGAACGTTTTAGGGGAGTATATATAAGTCGCAAAGATAAATTATCACAAACATCAGAAAGATGAAGTCTTCATATTTTTGCCACATTATGAGAAGACAAAAAATGGAACATGTTGTGACAACTAGAAAGAGATAGAGAAAGATAGTGAGATAAAATTCATGACCGTCTTGTATTATATCACATAAGCGAGTCAACTCACGAATTGATACATACCGTTGGAGATCACAAGGTGTGTAGGGGCATGCTCACTGACGCCAATCTGTAAGGCACATGATGATGACATAACCCAATATTCGGTTCTAGTGTTAAGGGAGACCACTATGAAAATCAATCTCATGTTATGAACATAGTAACTTCCCCATAAGCAGACGACAGAGGAACAAGGTGTGGAACTTGGAGTATTGTCCAACTGCTCGCTTCACCTTCTGAGGCTTTATGTCGTAGCTTATTTTCTAGGTAGTGATTTTTATGTATTTCAAAGAGACGTGATAAACTAATGATTGTATAGATTTCTACTATGCATGGTGCGTTTTAAGCACTTTTGTAGATAGATTAACAAATTTTATTCAATCCAGTCAGTCAGTTAAAAAAAAGCTAGAAAAACAGGGCCAAACAAACAAAGTTGCAGTTTTCGTTTGACTCACTATTCTGGATTCACTATACTATATTATATTTCATTCAAACTTTGAGTGTGTGGTTAGGAACAGAGGTAAGGAGTGTAGCGCTGTCAAATGCAGTGGTATTATAGTCACAAACTACATTATCTCTCTTATGCTCTGTCTTTCGTCTTCCAGCGGTGCCTGCCCCCTCAACCAACTCACGCCAAGCCCTTTGTTGACTTATTCACGATTGGTTGGACTTAACAGCTAAGTGTTCTACGATATAAGATAGCCAGCCGCGCTTACTTATCCTACTTAGTACTTAGTTGCCACCTACGACATGCTTGGTATGTTACAGTACAGTGTTACTGTTCTTTGTTTTCTTTATGGGCCACAGGTAACACATGTGCCACATTATTCTTACTTCTGTTCTAGGTTTAGAATTAAATAAATATAGTAAAATGATTGAGAATAAATATAGTAAAGTAATTGAGAAACAGAATATTATTATAATTCACAGTGATTTAAATAGTCAGTAAAATTATTATTACCAATGGAAGCAGTTTAAAGATTGTTAAAAGTTAACTCCATTTGAAAATTGAATTTTAACGTTTTACAAGTATTTAAAGATGGCATTAAGTAATTTAAACTCTTATAATAATATTAATTGCATTAACTATTACGCATTGTTGAAAAAGCACGACTATTTATGATTTGCAGTTTGTCTTTAAAGCTTGTTGTCTATTAGTTGTTAGCAAGAACTGATCCATTGCTTATGTGTCTCCACTGACCACAATTGTGAATGTAAAATTTATTATTTCAGAAATGAGCTGAGACCCATTATTTTTCATATCATCTCCACTACAAAGATGGACAGAAGACACAAATATGAAGGGGGAGGAAGAGGAGTAAATGAAGAAGCGGATGCAGTACCCATGAATACAATGAACCATTCAGATGATTCTGTGTTCTTTATTATTAATGAAGCTGGGTGGAGTGGTATGTCTTCTTCCCCATTACCGACTCCAAGACCCACAATTTATAACCAGCATGAAAGCGTATTCTCCTTCTCTGAGGACGGCAGCTTAAGCTCTTACACAAATGCTGGATTCCATGACTACCAGCGGCAGGAAAGCAATATTCACACTCCATTTGACAGAGACACTGTCTTATTGTTCAATAGTCGCACACAACGAAGATTCAGTGCTAAGAAAAGTCTGGCAGCTGTGTGGTGCGCAGCATGTGTATTCCAAATATGGCAGTATCTGTCCCGCTTGTGCACATTTGACTGCAGCTGTCGAGACCAGGTATGTACAATGTTCTACTCTTAAACTGTTAACTCATTTACTACATTATGTCTCTATAAAGATTGACATAAATACTTTCAGCATTCAAATTCAAGCCATTATATGGTTGGTTGGGAGGTCAACAAAGACGAATGGATAAGAGCACTTGTTCTTAAACTTCCAGTGTGCTGATGTCGAGGTAGCTGGCTCAATGCCTACATCAGTCAGCTGAACTAAAATGTTGACTTCTTATCCTAGACTTGGGGATGTAAATTACAAGTACATCAGAATTTGGAGTGGGTTCGCCTGATGGTAAGGGACACTGGAAATAGGGAAAGGTAATTCACATGCAAAAATCAGTCCAGTGCACTAGAAGTAGCAGCAAGTACCTGAGTTCAAAGCGAACAAAAAAAAAAATAATGGTTGGTTTTGTTGTGAAGGTCTCTGTGGCTGAGGGCTTGCGAACGCGGTTTGTGAGCCTGTATACCCGGGTTCGAAACACAGCGGTGCTGATTTTTTCGAAAGTAGGTATAAGAACCGGTCGTTCAGAAAGCAATGGCAAACTACTGAACGTAAAATTTGCCCAGGAATCACAAACAGTGAAAATGCTGGGGTTGACTGCTACGTCCTGTGAAGGACATGCAACTTAATTTTGTTGTTGATGTGAAACCTCCAGAAGACTTGAGTTTTACCTGTTAAATCCGGTACATTGGTGTTCTAGTCATCAAGACCCAGAAAAGAACTTGCATCTGTTTGAGTAAGGTTGGTGTAGAGGCTGCTCCATGGGGGATGTTGCAGAGATCTGCTTCCCCTGTCCAAGCCCACAGACAAGCGGGGTGTGCAAGAATGGGACTGGAATTTCACATCTGTGAAGAGACATAATATAGGTTGTATTTTTAACGAAGTGACTATAAGCAAACGTTTGCTAGTAATGTACGGGCATTATACGCAAATGGCTGGTCACGTGACCTATTCGCAAACGGCTAGTCAAGTGACCTACTCGCAAACGACCGGTCACATGACCTAGGTTTGACTACATTATTAATGTTTGTGGACATATCAGTGTGTCCTCTGTAGTGTAGTGGTTAGTATCTCCGCCTGTCATGCGGGAGACTGGGGTTCGACACCCAGCCGATTGTTTTTTTCTTTAAATTGAGTTCAAATACCCTTATCGGTGAGTTCAAATACCCTTGTCAATGAACACCCGAAAAATTGCAAATCCTGTCATTATTATCTTCCTCCTCCACCTTCCTCTCTCCAGCTGTATGGACAGATGGAGAAATAGACGCAAAGCATAGGCGAACAAAGGGAAATTCAAAAGAACAACATCTATCAAATAAGCAATGTATATTACTGAAAAGAAGGCGAACAAGAAATAGATGACAGGTGTGATCTTAGAGTTGATGGACAATGTAAAACAAAGTAAAAACGACAAATAATATTCTTCCCCTTCTTTTCATCTTCCAATGGAGCCTAGATTCTCAACTAAATCATGTCAACCTCTTTGCAGGTAGAGTTTTCAGTTTTACACTGGGTGAGGCAGTCAGTCTTACAGCACCCTACCTTAAATGCCTCCTATGTCAAGCATGGTAGATTACAGTGTAACTATGTATAGGTGCCAGTAACACACAGCCGGTCTCCCTGGCGAAAGGTTTAAGGACGTTGATCGTAATCCCGTATACTACGTACGAGACACAGCTGCGGGAGATTCGGTAGAGGATCGTGTCACGCTGATTACTTACAGAGGTATGTGAGCCAGTCGTTCAGAAAGCAATGGCAAGCTACTGAACGTAAAACTTGCCAAGACAGCAACAGCAGCTGAAAAATGCTGGTGTTGACTGCAATGTCCTGTAAAGAATATGCGAAAAAAAGTAACACACAGACGAGCCAAACAATCAAGAGTAATCAACAAACAATTAGGATTAACTATCAATCAATCATGTGCCATGCCGGAAAGCGTGGGCGGTCATGACTCGCCATTTCACTCGATCACCAGTGTCGTGGATCAGCTCAGTGTTCCTGATTAACTATGGTCACATGATATGTAAATTTAGCCCTATGTGAACTTTATCACTTTGAACCCTCGCGTCGGAGTTCATAAAAACAAATGTTGACTAGAACTTCAGTTGCAAAGTGGAGGTCTGTCGACTTAGTTCACTTGAGGTAGGACGACTAGTGTCATCTACAGGGTTACTTTCATCTCGTGCGTACACAAATTCAACGTTAAGAAGTTAGTACCATATCTAGGCATTCATTAGGATATGAACATTAAAGTTTTATGGAATAAACTATGTATGTATTTAGATGAAGTATGTAGATGAAGATGGGGTTTGAATAAAAAGAACTTGCAAACAAAAGACAGACAAGAAGGGAGAATAATAGTCTTCTTAAGCCAATCGACGGCGGTAGTAAACATCACGTGACCAACCGTTTGCTCATAATGTCTGTACATTATTAGCAAATGTTTGCTTATCACGTGACCAGCCATTTGCGTATAATGTCCGTACATTACTAGCAAACATTTGCTTATAAAGTCTCCCATTTTTAATGACTGTGTATTGTTTGAAAATATTGCCAATCCAAGTTTTATATTCACCCTCTGTAAAGTTCATGAAACATAATAGGTAAATACAAAACTTGGACCGACAGTATTTTCAAACACTGCAGTCATTAAAAATACAGCCTGCATGATGTAGCCAGGTCATGATTCAGCACTGCACATGTGGAATGCCTGGAGCTTGGCTTGTGTCCTTCACAGGTTTCAGGTATTAATTGTCAATAGACTTCAACCCTACACCCAGGAGAAAAACCTTCATATTAACCAGAACATGATATGTAATCAAAACAATCATTCTGTGCACAGTGTTTTTTTTTTTTTTAAATTATGGTACAGGAAATATGTTAAGCCAGTTTGTATCATTGCAAATTTTTCAGAGCCAAATAAGTTATTGCATCTACACCCATTAATAGATGGTGGTGTAGTAGTTAATTTACCAGTGCAGTAGTTTTGTGTTTAATCTTTGGTAGTGACGGGTTGAATTGTTGACATTCTGTATGGCTTTGGGGTAGACTGAGCACCATACAAATGGGTACGGGGTTCTGGGAAAGTAACGACATCATAAAGACAGCTGAAGCTGCGGAGTTCGTGCTTTATGCGACACTTTCGGCGGGTCGCCCTGTGGTAAAAGACCGAGCCATGTGAGAAAACCCGGGTCAATGAGGTCTTTCTGGTGACTGCTGAGTCCATCGACAAGGAACTGTGGTTTTCGTGGATTAATTTTGTGTTGGCATTCTGGCGGCGGCATTATGCACAGTGTACCTGTGCGGGATGTTGGATTGCCGAGACTGCTGCCTATTCCACTTCTCACACTGGACAGTGGGGAGCATTTTGTGTGATATTCAATGTCACAGGAACGGAGCATAATGGGGATGACCCGTTTCTGTGAAGTTGGAACCTCGACTGACTAACTAACTAACTAAAGACAGCATAACATTGACTGTATCACCTCAAGTTTGCCCTTCTGTATGGGAAGTGTGCAATTTAAAATGAAACAAAAGAATTGTTTGGTCAGATCTTGCAGAAAAACAAGAAGTTTAAACTCATATACTATACCTCACAAAGACTTTTCTCACCAGATATTTCTTTATTTTGCATGGACAGTTTCTCTGGGTATTTATGATATGCATTCAGCCTCCTAAAACGGCCAATGTCAAGTGGAATATATACTCATTGTTACTGAGTCACACTGGTTGTGCGTATGTTTGCACTGAGACTTGTGTGTACCATTCTGTGAAAATTTAAACAATATAAATGACACAAAGTAGTGCAGCTTTACATAACAGAATTACGACACATACAGGACATTGCGGCGATTAGCCTTCATCAGCAAACACACACATTCACAAAACACAACATATAGTCAAGGAGATCTCCTGTGACTACATCAAAACATGATGACAGGACGAGAAGAACAAAAGGATTTAAAAATGAAAGCAATGAAGAGAAAATGAAAATTGGAAAAAAATGTTCATACTTACCTCACACAGCTCGGAATTCTTTTTTTTTTTTTCTTTTAAGAGAAACCCTCTGATCTCTGAGCACTAGATAACAGGCATAACTTTCTAAGATGGGACAAAATATAGGATTTCCAGATTTCACGTGAAATCCTTGGACAGTTGCAGTCATGAAGACCCAGCCTTATAGGCTACAACCCTTGCTCCAAAATTTCAAACTGAAATTGAATAGAATATTCATGATGTGTGATTGCTATGAGTGTGACACATTGAGCTGAGAAAATTCAAATGTGGTCTGAAAGAGTAGATTGGAGTACAAATGCATATTTGTATAGTGTATTGACAATGATTCTGGTCTCAGTAAATCTCACAATCCTTTAATACATTATTTGCCTATTTTAATAAATTACATTTGTTTAATTTCATTTGTTGATATCCTTTCTTTCCCATATTCATAGTCAGGTGTTCATTGCTTGTATAGACTGAAGCAAAAGGCAATGAAGAAACTGAAAGTGGTCCAGGGTGCTCTGTGTGTGGTCACAGCCATCCAGTCTTGCATGGTCTTTATGCCGCTGGGAAACATAACTGCAGACTTTGATGGACAGTGCCTCCTGTACTCAAACCTGTACATTCACTGGTATGTTGGGCCTAGATCCTGTGCATGCGGTTAGTTGCTGTCTTTTGTGTTATGTTTGCTGGAATGCTTAACTTTATGTTTGCTGGTATGCTTAACTTTATGTTTGCTGGTATACATAATTTTATGTTTGCTGGTATGCTTAACTTTATGTTTGTGGGTATGCTTAACTTTATGTTTGCTGGTATACATAATTTTATGTTTGCTGGAATGCTTAACTTTATGTTTGCTGGAATGCTTAACTTTATGTTTGCTGGAATGCTTAACTTTATGTTTGCTGGTATACATAATTTTATGTTTGCTGGTATGCTTAACTTTATGTTTGTGGGTATGCTTAACTTTATGTTTGCTGGTATACATAACTTTATGTTTGCTGGTATGCATAACTTTATGTTTCCTGGTAAGTTTAACTTTATGTTTGCTGGTATACATAATTTTATGTTTGCTGGTATGCTTAACTTTATGTTTGTGGGTATGCTTAACTTTATGTTTGCTGGTATGCATAACTTTATGTTTCCTGGTAAGTTTAACTTTATGTTTGCTGGTATACATAACTTTATGTTTGCTGGAATGCTTAACTTTATGTTTGCTGGTATACATAATTTTATGTTTGCTGGAATGCTTAACTTAATGTTTGCTGGTATACATAATTTTATGTTTGCTGGTATACATAATGTTATGTTTGCTGGAATGCTTAACTTTATGTTTGCTGGTATACTTAATTTTATGTTTGCTGGAATGCTTAACTTTATGTTTGCTGGTATACATAATTTTATGTTTGCTGGTATACATAACTTTATGTTTGCTGGAATGCTTAACTTTATGTTTGCTGGAATGCTTAACTTTATGTTTGCTGGTATACATAATTTTATGTTTGCTGGAATGCATAACTTTATGTTTGCTGGTATACATAATTTTATGTTTGCTGGTATGCATAACTTTATGTTTGCTGGAATGCTTAACTTTATGTTTGCTGGTATGCTTAACTTTATGTTTGCTGGTATACATAATTTTATGTTTGCTGGTATGCATAACTTTATGTTTGCTGGAATGCTTAACTTTATGTTTGCTGGTATGCTTAACTTTATGTTTGCTGGTATGCTTAACTTTATGTTTGCTGGAATGCTTAACTTTATGTTTGCTGGTATACATAATTTTATGTTTGCTGGAATGCTTAACTTTGTTTGCTGGTATGCTTAACTTTATGTTTGCTGGAATGCTTAACTTTATGTTTGCTGGTATGCTTAACTTTATGTTTGCTGGTATACATAATTTTATGTTTGCTGGTATACATAACTTTATGTTTGCTGGAATGCTTAACTTTATGTTTGCTGGAATGCTTAACTTTATGTTTGCTGGAATGCTTAACTTTATGTTTGCTGGTATGCTTAACTTTATGTTTGCTGGTATACATAATTTTATGTTTGCTGGTATGCTTAACTTTATGTTTGTGGGTATGCATAACTTTATGTTTGCTGGTATACATAATTTTATGTTTGCTGGTATGCTTAACTTTATGTTTGCTGGTATGCATAACTTTATGTTTCCTGGTAAGTTTAACTTTATGTTTGTTGGTATGCTTAACTTTATGTTTCCTGGTAAGTTTAACTTTATGTTTGCTGGTATGCTTAATTTTATATTTGGTGATATGCTTACTTTTATGTTTGCTGGTATGCATAATTTTATGTGTGCTGGTATGCTTAACTTTATGTTTGCTGGTAGGCCTAACTTTATGTTTGCTGGTATGCTTAATTTTATATTTGGTGATATGCTTAATTTTATGTTTGCTGGTATGCATAATTTTATGTTTGCTGGTATGCATAATTTTATGTTTGCTGGTATGCATAACTTACCTCTCAGAGACTGAAAGAGATTTAGATACTTTCAACATCATCAAGTCTGGCCTTTCCTAGAGTTCATAATGCCAGTAAACTTCCAACAACTTTCTGGTTCATTTAGTCCTCATTACAGGTTAAAGCAGCCCCAAGGTAGATGGTGGAAGCAGGGTGGGAAGTGATAGGTCTTCACAAATTCTAGGCCTCAACATAGTGATGTAATTTCATTGCCCACGGCTTTTCCTTCCAATTATAAGAAAATTCTGAAAATTATCTGGTACCATTTTATGAGACTGGGTCGGCCATAGAAGTGTACTGGTTGGACAAAGATGCTGTCAAAGCTGGGGTTTAGAGCTGCTGTAGCCTAATGGCTAGAGACACACCTGCCAGCCCTGTAGTTATGGGTTCAAATCTGCATTGGGGTAGATTTTAAAAATGTACCTAGGTTTCAAGGTTGACGCAGCCTAAAATGGGTTTCAGGAAATGCCTTGGGAAGTGAAGGTAGACGGGGTGATACTGACCACATGACCCACCAAATGCCAACTGGTCTGTGAAACTATGAGTCTAGCACCATATGTCCATTGCACCTTACTGTTTGATAGTGGGTCCTTGACTTTCTGAATTAAGTGTCAGCAAGGTAGACTTGAGGTTGATTTTGCCACACATTTATCTCTACCTCTCTAAGTCTATCGATCGACCTATGTATCTGTTTGTCTGTCTGTCCATGTGTCTCTGTCTGACTGTCTGTTTATTTATCATGCGTTTGCATGCATTGCTGTATTACATAGTTATGTGTATATATGTATAAATGCATGCATGCTTTATTATGCAGTTTTGTTTGCATACTGTAGATATTAAGCAGTGTTTTTCATATGGTGTATACTTATCACATGTAATTCAATGTCCATTTTATTGCATTTACTGCCATGTGGATTTAGCATGTATAATTTTAAATATATAATGAATCTGTCAGAGCTGTATGGTTGGAAGTGCACAAAGTAAGAGAGACTTGTGTGACCAATTGTTAACCTTTTATGATACAGTTTGGTTCTTTCTCTTTTTCAATCTGTCTCTCTTATTGTTTCTCCTATCTCTCTCTCTCTCTCTCTCTCTCTCTCTCTCTCTCTCTCTCTTTTTTTCAATATGTCTCTCTTATTGTTTCTCTCTCTCTCTCTCTCTCTCTCTCTCTCTCTCTCTCTCTCTCTCTCTCTCTCTCTCTCTCTCTCTCTCTCTCTCTCTCTCTCTCTCTCTATACCATCTCTCTCTCTTATCTCCTTCCTCTCTCAGTGGTTGGAAGAACCGATTGTACGAGGGGGATTCAAGTGAAAACCTTAAATTTGGGGGGGGGGGGGGGGGGGGCGAAAATATTCTGAAAAAGTAAAGAACAAATGTATCATTTTTTGATGTAATCACCACTGCATTCAATACAAGTCCTTCGGCGCCAATAATTGTGCTTGCATTCCTGTAGACAAAAATTATCTTGCTTGCTACTCAGTATGCCTAACCGGTCGGGAATTTCCAATGAATTTCTATAGGTTTCACCCCTTCACTGATCAAACAATGGATAACAGAACGCTGCTCCTCTTTCATGCTTGTCAAATGTGGGGCCGCCATCTTTAAAGTGTATTCATTATATCACTGTGTTACTCTGCACTGTGATGTCACATGCTTAACACTCTTGACATCATTAACAACAATATTGACAATTAAAATACACTGGCATGATTAATGTAATTTTTATCACACTTTTATGGTTTTCATTTGAAGCCCCTTCATTTGTAAATGTACTATTATAAACCTTTGCGAGTTGCTAATGCATCCCTTGGATTGGTTTACAATAAATCAACGAGTCATTTTTATGTTATCCACAAAGGATGAGCAGAAATGATACAGTGGCTCTGGATGAGACTCGTTCCAAATTTGGCAGCAAAGAGGACTGTAACTTCACCACATACATTAATGTTGTGGCGGCTATTGTGAGCCTCTTGTTCATCTGGTTCTTTGTTCACACCAGTTTTGTCAATGGACTTGAACAGTGAGTATTTGCTTTTTATATGTGGGTTTGTGTGGGGGTGTATGTCTAGACTTGAGCAGTGAGTATGTGCTGTCTGTGTGTGGGTTTGTGTGAGGGATATATATGTGGACTTGAGCAGTGAGTATTTGCCTCTCTGTATGTATGAGGGTGTAGTGTGAATTTGAGCAGTAAGTATATGCTTTCTATGTCTGAGAGGGTGTATATGTTGCAAAGAATTGTTTTATTTGTGTGGAGTGTGAGGGTGTGTTGACCTGTGCAGTAAGTATTTGCTTTCTATTTGTGTATTTGTGTAAAGCTGTATAGGTTGAAGAGATGCATGGGCTGGTGCAGTAAGAATTGTTTTATGTGTGTAAGGATGTATGTGTGGACTTAATGCAGTAAGTATTTGTTTTACTTTGCTGTGTGTTTGTGATTGAGAAATTGAGGATGTGTGGGATGTTGCAGTATGCATTTGTTTTATGTGTGAGAATGTATGAACTGGAACAGTGAGCATTTGTTTGATGCGTTTGCTTTGTGGATATGTTTGGACTTTTGAAAAAGCATTTAGTTTATGTGGCTATGTGTAGATTGTTGCAGTTAAGCTTTTGCTTTATGTATGTTTGTGTAGGGGAAGCGTGGACAGATTTTTACTGAATGTGTATAGTTGGTAATGGCTTTACTAAAATGGTTCAAAAATTATTTTGTTAAAATTTACTGGATAGAGGGTGAAAACACAAACAAATTTGAAGTGTTGATGACAGTACAAGAAGACATGCCACTTGATGACCTGGCCACAATAGTGAAAGACATTATCAGTTTGTCAACAGAAAACATGATTTCTAAGAAAAGATATAAGAAGCAAAAATATAGAAATAATGCTCAAATTAGAAGAAAGGAGACAATTAAAGCAAACAGATACAAGAGCAAGTTACCCCACCTACAGAAACTACATGAGAAAAATCAGAAGTGCTATCAGGGAAGACAAGAAGCAGTTTGTAATGAGTACTTGTAGTAAAATAGAGCATCTCCAGTTGCAAGGAAAAGATGGAGACTTGTTTAAGGAAATCAGAACATTGACAGGTGAATTCAGACCATCATTACATGTTGTAAATGAAAGAAATGGTAACACTTTAACAGAAAGCAACAATATGCTGGTAAGTTAGAAGGGATACTGTGTAGAAATGTATGAAGACATGACACAGAGTCCAGATAAAATACATGACAGTGAAGAGAAAGAACCAGAATCTTTATTAGAGGAAGTATGATCACCATAGAGAAAGAATTAGAACCTTTATTAGAGGAAGTATGATCACCATAGAGAAAGAACCAGAACCTTTATTAGAGGAAGTAAGATCAACAAGACAAAGTCTGAAAAAAAAAGAAAGTCACTAGGTTGTGATGACAAACCGATAAAACTAATTCAAGCAGGAGGAAGAGAAGCCAGCATCCGTATCTACCAGGCACTATGTTTGAAGATCTGAAATATCGCCATTTGGCCCATTGCATGGAAGAGAACAACCTACATCCTCCTACCAAAGAAAGGAAATGTAAAACTGTACACCAATTATCAAACCATTGCACTGATAAGTCATGCCAGCAAAATCCTCTTGCAAATCATCACGAAGAGGATTGAACGTAAATTATAATATGAATTACATAAAGTACAGGCAGATTTCAGACAGGTCAGAGGAACCTGGGACTATATCTTCATCATGAGAATCATCTTTGAGAAATGTAGATGTAGTACAGTGTAGATATTCATACTTGCTTCATAGACTATAGGAAGGTCTTTGAGTGTGTTTAGCATCAAAAATTGTGGAACACCACTAGCGATATGGGGTTTCCAGCACATCAGATCCACCGAATTCAGTCATTATATCATGATCAACAAGCAGCTGTCAAAGTGAAACATCAAACTGGTTTGAGGTGCTAAAGGAGTAAGACAGGGCTGCATTCTCTCTCCATATCTATTCAACTTATATGCAGAAAATGTAATAAGACATGTCAAAAATGATGAGACCAGCGATAATGTTTATTCATTTGTAATTGGTGGAAATCAAATCCTAGAACTCAGATATGCAGATGAAACAGTTCTCCTCTCAAATAGTGCTAAAGGATTAGAAGAACTGGTCCTGTCTGTGAAGAGACACAGTATTCAAAATCTGTTCCTGAACTTGAGCAAAACAAAAATGATGTCCACAGACAAAACCACATTTCAACCAAAGATCACAGTTAACATCAAAGAAATTGACAATGTCACAAACTTTAAATATCTTGGCTACATAATCATCAACAGTGGGGAATGTTCAGACAGAAATCAGACGCAGCCTGGTCATAGCATTGAAGAGGTTAAACAGTATTAAGAACCTGTGGCACAACACCAGCACACAGGTTGAGGTAAAATGTTTGAGGACATGAATATTTCCTGTGGCAACATTGGATGTGAATCATGGAGAACTTCACAATCACTAACGGAGAAAATAGATAGTGGGTTGAGAAACCCAGAGGAAGAGCCGGCTTTCTAGAGTGTGGTGCCATGAACAGGTCACAAAGAAAGAACATGGCAACAAAGACAAATGGAGATGATAGAGGCAGTGGCTGGGGAAGATGCTGGCTTCCCACGACCACAGGTGCTATGATGGTGTGAGGGCACCAAGCACTGGGTGCACAGGCTCTCCTCCCTGAGGGAGGGGAGGCTTGAGAGTGGACATGTTCACAGCTAAGGGACAAGCACAAAACAACAAGGACAAAGCAATCGACCGAACGTCTTGCATGGCAGAGGAAAGACACCCAGAGTCATGACCTGGATGGGCCCACCCCTAGAGAATATTAAGAGGTGAAAGGGCTGAAACTATCGGGAAAGGGGGACAACTTCTGATGATCCGAAGCTCCCTGCCGTGTTTGCTTCACAACAGAGTTTTTATAACTGCGGCTCTTGGAGTCTGGTAGGAACCAGTAAATATGAGCAGGCACTACAACAAGGCATCTGACTGAAGACTGAAGACCCAGGAAAAGCTGAATCAGTAAACATAACAACTTGTTTATATTCCTGTTCACTTGATATTTCTTTTTCAGTATTGAAGTGAAGCTGCAGCTGCCATTGTTCTTATGCTGTTTAGTTCTTCTTGTGAGTGTTATTGTGTCCAGCTTTAAAATCACCATTGGCTTCAACTACTGGTGCTACAACATCATCATCAACAGTCCATTCAAGACTCAAAGGTAATGCTCCAAAGTTTCACTTATTGTGTGTAGTGATTTCATCAGTATTAAGATCTTGGCCCTTTTGTGTGCACCTGATTGTAACCAGCCTTATTCTAGTGCAAGGAAATGTAGCCTAAAGACAAAATGTCATGGCAGGGCAGACCAGGCCCTAAGCCTTGGTCGACAACTGGTCTAGGATCAAAGCTCTGACAGGCGGACAGTTAGAGCATTGCTTTGCTGATCCAGGAGGTTCTGCAGCTGGCTTTGTGGTGTTACCTTTCCTCTTGAGTAAACTAGACAAGCCGTTCTGGGATCATGCTGCATGGGCAACACATGGTCTCCACAATTCAGCCAAGGTTTTGTGCTATGGAGAGGTATACCTTCATCCCTCATCCCTGCCGTGGGTTGTAGTTACTGTGCACATTGTAACAAATTATCATCTGTCAAGATGGCCAGGTGCCAGTAAGATTGTAATCATTGGCTCTAAAGTTTCAGAAAAGTTATATTTCTAACATATCATCATTGTGTGCTATGATGTACATACTGGCAATCTTTGCATGCTATCTCACACAATCACGAGTCTTGGATCAGATCTGTCTTGTTGTTCCAGTTATGCTACTTAGTCAAGTAATCTAGTATCTATCCCTTTGTCTTTCCCTTTCTCGTTTACCATTAAATTTTCCTGTTATCATAAAATTTTCAAGTTTATTTCTCCTCATGTCATACCCAACAAATCCCCCGGGAAAGTTAACTAAATGGTCAACAAATGCCCGCAGAAGTCGGATGTGTCGGCCTAACAGCTCAAGAACGCAGCTTTGCTGTAAACAGGCACAGCACAATCACGTCCGAAAAACTCTCTGGATGAATGCAGAAGAAGAAGAAGATACCCAACAAATCTTGACTGTCTGCATCAAACAGTATGCCTTCATTTTCAGAATTGTCTAAGCAAATGCAGTTAACGACAATGAATTGCTTGCTGTGATCAACCAAGAAGTTATAAACACCATTATAGCACATAGATGCTGGAATTTGTTTGGCCTCAGAAGAGACCCTGGTGCAGTCACAAAACTGATAACAGGGAGTTCAGAAGGTGAAAGGCACATCAAGAGTTAAGTTAGTTGTGTATCCTTTACAAGATGTTGCAGTCAACACTAGCATATTTTCCTGTTGTGATCTCTTGGCAAGTTTACGTTCAGTAGTTTGCCATTGCTTTCTGAATGACTGGCACCTATACCATTTCGTAAAATACCAACGCAACAAGATCTGCACATCAAGAGTATCTTGGCAAAAATCCCAGAAGTTAAGAATTGAAGAACATTGGAGAGATATGGGGTAGTCTACAATTGTTGTTTGGAGCTGCAGTAGTACAGTGACTAGCAAACCTGTCTGCTGGCCCAATTGTCATGTGTTCGAATCTCACTTGGGGGAGATTTTTTTTAATTGACCTGGGCTCCCAGGTTGACCCAGCCTTAAATGGGTACCAGAAAATGACCAGGGAACTCAAAACAGCCAGTGTGATACTGACCACATCGCCCATCCAGTGCCGATTGGTCTGAAAAAACAGCCAGTGTGATACTTACCACATCGCCCATCCAGTGCCGATTGGTCTGTAAAAACAGCCAGTGTGATACTTACCACATCGCCCATCCAGTGCCGATTGGTCTATAAAAACAGCCAGTGTAATACTGACCACATCGCCCATCCAGAGCCGATTGATCTATAAAAACAGCCAGTGTAATACTGACCACATCGCCCATCCATTGCCGATTGATCTATAAAAACAGCCAGTGTAATACTGACCACATCGCCCATCCAGTGCCGATTGGTCTATAAAAACAGCCAGTGTAATACTGACCACATCGCCCATCCAGTGCCGATTGGTCTATAAAAACAACCAGTGTCATACTGACCACATCGCCCATCCATTGCCGAATGGTCTATAAAAACAGCCAGTGTGATACTGACCACATTGCCCATCCAGTGTAATACTGACCACATCGCCAATCCAGTGCCGATTGGTCTATAAAAACAGCTAGTATGATACTGACCACATCGCCCATCCAGTGTAATACTGACCACATCGCCCATCCAGTGTAATACTGACCACATCGCCAATCCAGTGCCGATTGGTCTATAAAAACAGCCAGTGTGGTACTGACCACATCACCCATCCAGTGTAATACTGACCACAATGCCCATCCAGTGCCAATTGGTCTATAAAAACAGCCAGTGTAATACTGACCACATCGCCCATCCAGTGCCGATTGGTCTATAAAAACAGCCAGTGTAATACTGACCACATTGCCCATCCAGTGCCAATTGATCTATAAAAACAGCCAGTGTGGTACTGACCACATCACCCATCCAGTGTAATACTGACCACATCGCCCATCCAGTGCTGATTGGTCTATAAAAACAGCCAGTGTAATACTGACCACATTGCCCATCCAGTGCCAATTGGTCTATAAAAACAGCCAGTGTAATACTGACCACATCGCCCATCCAGTGCTGATTGGTCTATAAAAACAGCCAGTGTAATACTGACCACATTGCCCATCCAGTGCCGATTGGTCTATAAAAACAGCCAGTGTAATACTGACCACATCGCCCATCCAGTGCCGATTGGTCTATAAAAACAGCCAGTGTAATACTGACCACATCGCCCATCCAGTGCTGATTGGTCTATAAAAACAGCCAGTGTAATACTGACCACATCGCCCATCCAGTGCCGATTGGTCTATAAAAACAGCCAGTGTAATACTGACCACATCGCCCATCCAGTGCCGATTGGTCTATAAAAACAGCCAGTGTAATACTGACCACATTGCCCATCCAGTGCTGATTGGTCTATAAAAACAGCCAGTGTAATACTGACCACATTGCCCATCCAGTGCTGATTGGTCTATAAAAACAGCCAGTGTAATACTGACCACATCGCCCATCCAGTGCTGATTGGTCTATAAAAACAGCCAGTGTAATACTGACCACATCGCCCATCCAGTGCTGATTGGTCTATAAAAACAGCCAGTGTAATACTGACCACATCGCCCATCCAGTGCTGATTGGTCTATAAAAACAGCCAGTGTAATACTGACCACATTGCCCATCCAGTGCTGATTGGTCTATAAAAACAGCCAGTGTAATACTGACCACATTGCCCATCCAGTGCTGATTGGTCTATAAAAACAGCCAGTGTAATACTGACCACATCGCCCATCCAGTGCTGATTGGTCTATAAAAACAGCCAGTGTAATACTGACACATTGCCCATCCAGTGCTGATTGGTCTATAAAAACAGCCAGTGTAATACTGACCACATCGCCCATCCAGTGCCGATTGGTCTATAAAAACAGCCAGTGTAATACTGACCACATTGCCCATCCAGTGCTGATTGGTCTATAAAAACAGCCAGTGTAATACTGACCACATTGCCCATCCAGTGCTGATTGGTCTATAAAAACAGCCAGTGTAATACTGACCACATCGCCCATCCAGTGCTGATTGGTCTATAAAAACAGCCAGTGTAATACTGACCACATCGCCCATCCAGTGCTGATTGGTCTATAAAAACAGCCAGTGTAATACTGACCACATTGCCCATCCAGTGCTGATTGGTCTATAAAAACAGCCAGTGTAATACTGACCACATTGCCCATCCAGTGCTGATTGGTCTATAAAAACAGCCAGTGTAATACTGACCACATTGCCCATCCAGTGCTGATTGGTCTATAAAAACAGCCAGTGTAATACTGACCACATTGTCCATCCAGTGCTGATTGGTCTATAAAAACAGCCAGTGTAATACTGACCACATCGCCCATCCAGTGCTGATTGGTCTATAAAAACAGCCAGTGTAATACTGACCACATCGCCCATCCAGTGCTGATTGGTCTATAAAAACAGCCAGTGTAATACTGACCACATTGCCCATCCAGTGCTGATTGGTCTATAAAAACAGCCAGTGTAATACTGACCACATTGCCCATCCAGTGCTGATTGGTCTATAAAAACAGCCAGTGTAATACTGACCACATTGCCCATCCAGTGCTGATTGGTCTATAAAAACAGCCAGTGTAATACTGACCACATTGCCCATCCAGTGCTGATTGGTCTATAAAAACAGCCAGTGTAATACTGACCACATCGCCCATCCAGTGCCGATTGGTCTATAAAAACAGCCAGTGTAATACTGACCACATTGCCCATCCAGTGCCGATTGGTCTATAAAAACAGCCAGTGTAATACTGACCACATTGCCCATCCAGTGCCGATTGGTCTATAAAAACAGCCAGTGTAATACTGACCACATTGCCCATCCAGTGCCGATTGGTCTATAAAAATATGGGGCTAGCACCAAGTAGCCAAGATGCCTCGAAGCAAATAAAAGAGTATTTTACTGGATTGAACCGATGGTCCGCCGGTGACCTCAGGCGGGAGGTATATAAATGGATGCCCAGTTTTAATCTTCAGAAACAACAATCTGACAAGGAAGGACCAGAACATGGTTTTCTTGCTTTGAAGGCAACACACATTATAAAATGCACACCTGAACATACTTCAGACACAGCTCATATTGGAGTGTGTGTATATATCCTTACCCTGACTGTCAAACAAATGGGGGTAGAAAGGTGGCTACATGGCAATATTGGAGTGTGTGTATATATCCTTACCCTGACTGTCAAACAAATGGGGGTAGGAAGGTCGCTACATGGCAAAAGGTTTAGCCACCTGCCTCACACTCTGAAAGATTGTGTGTTCATTTCCAGATTCCGTCATTTGTTTCATTGCTGGAGCTACGGAGTTCATGCTGTGTGCCCCACTTTTGGTAGGCTGCTCTACAGAAAGAGACCAAGCCATTTGGGATGAAACCTGGTGCAATGAAGTCAATCCTCTCACCGTTGACCCCATTTTAACTGTCAAACATAATCTCTTTGAGAATCCAGCTCTGACAGATATCAGGAAACTATTACTCCCACTAGATAGAAGGAGCACTATATGAAAGGAAACAACAGCTGCTAGATACCTGCTTATATCATTAGAAGACATTGGGCTGAAAGGCAGGATCCCAGGCACAGGTGGATTGATAATAAAGAAAACAACAGTAAGTGGATCTGTTGCTCAGGTCATGATTTAAGAAAGGGCATTCTGGCTTCCAGAGCACAAAATTGTGTGACCTTTGTGGGTGCAAATAATAGGGACAATTAATACATCATGACATATGGTAGTGAATCTTGAAATGTGAACAGTCACTAATACTGATTGTCTAAGAAGGAACGAACACATTTTGTTTTCAAAGGGTTAAGAATTGGGCATGCAGACTTGTTTAACATTCTGCCCTTGTATCACTCTCTTTTGTACATTATTTCATCCATACATCAGTTGAGGCGAGGCTAACTGAGAACAACAACAACAATATAACAGATATGCATTATAAAGGCATGGAAGTATGCAAACATCAATACTACATGACTCACTAATATTAATGATTAATGTGGCAGTTGTTATTAGCTTTGGGAGCATACTGTTCTACCAAAAGGGGACTGGCTGTTATACTAGGATTTTATTTTTATTATTATTATTATTATTAAGGGGGAAGTTAATCTGTTCTGAGATAGTGTTCAAGTAATTTGCGATTATAAGTACAGGGATTGTTGATGTCTTTGATTTCTTGTGGAAGATTGTTCCACAACTGAACTGCAGAGTACGCAAAGAGGCAAATGAAGGTGCACAACTATAAGAAATAAAAAGACAATCTTCTTTGATCACATAATGAGAAGAGAGGTATTGGAGAAGATCATGATGACTGGAAAGATCAGCAGCACAAGCAGATCGAGAGAAGTCATGCTTTATGGTCTGAGGTGGTGGTGGCATGGAGGAATTTCTGCAGTAGAATTGATTAGAACACCAAGGACTGAGATTTTGGAGAGACATGAACACCTAAACCATTTGACAGGACACAAGGGCGACATATGACAGATGCTGGAGGTTGATGCAGAGATCAAAGATTCAATAGGTCTTAGAATGTGGCATAACTTGAGGAAGTATCGAACAGGAGGACCGCAGCTGTCAACTTTGTGGGTTTATCCACAATTAGTACACCACAGGAACAATCAGCATTCCTCCACTTCAACATCTGTTAAATGAGACTGAGCACAGATATTTCCCTAGAGCTGTGTCATTGATTGAAGATAATAACTTGATTATTTATTCTTAGTGCTAAATTTGATCCTAAATATTTACAGATTGAAGTGCAAAGACTTTGAGAATCTCAAATGGAACACAGACAATCGATCTAACTTCTACACATATTCTGTTTTAGCCGAGGTGAGTGTTCAACGATTGTGATCATTATTTTATATTCACAGAGCTTGTATTTTATTTAATATCTTTGTATTTTTGTATTTTATTTAATATCTGACCACTTGAAAGCTGTACGTGGTAGTCGGATTTTAGTTTCATTTAAACACAGAAATCTCAAAGATTAAGTTGCATGATTTATTGCCTGGCATATTTCGCTGGATCTCGTTAGGTGCATACTGCAGAGTTATATGAAGTGAATAGATTTATCACATTATGGTGTTTAGTTTCAATGTCAATGTCATTGTTTTCTTTTTAAATTGTTGCAGATCTCCTCATGGATGCTGACTTTAACCTTGATTCTCCAGATGTCTGTCAATGCATTGCATCTGTACCAGAATTTCAAAGTTGCCTTTGAAGAAATTGAGGTTCCTCACATGAAATTGAAGAATTCCAATGAAGATTCAGATGATGAGCAGACAGACTGGGAATTGGAAGAACTACAGCTGTCACTGAGTCGTCCTGATACTTCTCTGCCTCCTCTGCCAGTGTACAAAGTGGAGTATAAAAAACATCAAGTGATAGCTAAAGTTATTATTCACACAGACAAAGATGTCAGCCATTTTCAAAACGTGGATGCAAACAGCACTTTTATAATAGATAAAGAAAAATTCAAGAGAAATGTAAGTAGCTGTGAAGTAGCTGATAGTCTGAAGCAAAGAAGAAAAGTGGATTTCCCACTTAGAGTGGAGCCAGGCCGTCGAAGGCGACAAAATTGGACTGGGAGTTGTGAAGAGCTTCACTCAAGGAATGATTTGGGCAGTCAGATTAGAAGAAACCTGGCCATTCGAAGTCATGAGTGGCATGGATTTGATACAGATATTAATATGCCAGATGAGGATGGTCAGATGGGTAAAATTCTAGATTGGCATGCAGATTTTGGAAGCCAAATTCACACACTTTGGTCCACTAACAGTTTTGATTGGCCAATTGTTAGTCATTCAAATAAGCAAATAGATGGCCAGGTATTTTCTCATGAATGGCATGGCTTTGAGAATGATTTTGTCAGTCATCTGAAAAAGTCTTCATCACTCCCAGCAGACTGGCAGCTTTTTGACTTAGATCTTGAAAGCCCCGCAACAAATAATTTTACATGGTCAACCCAGAATGTGTGTGCTGGCAGAGACAAAGATCCCTGGGGGTTTGACCACCACAGAACAAGTAGTGGGCTTCATTATGATAATAGCAAACCTCTGGAAAACAGGTTAAGTTATAGTGAAGATGATGACAACAAAACTAATGTGAATGTTTTTGATACTAATAGAGACCCATTTGAAAGTGAGAAAAGATAGCAGTATCATTTTCTCATATTCTCACATTCCTCTGTTTTGTGTGTTGCGATTGGTCACTTTTAACTCAAGCATAGTCTATACACACGCTACTACTTCTAGTGCACTGGACTGATTTTTGCATGTGGGTTAGTTTTTCCTATTACCAGTTTCCCTCGCCATCAGGAGAACCCACGCCAACTTCAGAGGTACTTGTAATTTACATCCCTGAGTAAAGGTTAAGAAGTCGAAATTTTAGTCCATCTTACCAGTGTAGGGGTTGAACCTGCATCAGCACACGAGATGTTTAAAAACGAGTGCTGTTATCCATTCTGCCATGCTGATCTCCACATACCATTTTATAATGATACATTTTGAAGACATACTGTGGGAACATTTTTGTCAGGTATCCAAGATTTCAATGAGAAGAGATTTTACTTTATCCACTGTAATAATTAGAAACACATTTTTAAAATGTATTTATATATTCCAGATTCTATGGCCAGTAAAAGCCTGATTGTAAATAGCAAATAATTTGTGTGGCCAGTCAGTTACTTGTGCTAAGTCAGAATCCATAGCAGAACAGTCAAAGTAATTTGTGTCATATTTTAAATAAATAAATAATATATTTAGTTTGTAAAGTTTGTTAAAAAACATGCAGACTGTAGCTTTAAAATAAAACTGTAATTGCAACATGTAGACCATTTTTAGTATTTGTTTTTTGTTGTTGTTCGATTTGAACTCAAGTGTAGTCCATTTACATGCTACTACTTCTAGTGCATTGGACTGATTTTTGCGTGTGGATTAGCTTTCTCTATTACCCGTGTCCCTTGCCATTAGGCGAACCCACTTTGATTTCAGAGGTATTTTTGGTATCAGTTCTGAGGGAATTCTTTATCCACTTGCCACGGCAGTCACTAAGAACAGTTCAGGTTAGGATTTTTATCTCATTTCTGAACGACACAATTATTTTTTATGAAGTCACTTGGCCTTGTGAAAATTGTGACGTGATTTTGTGAAGTCAGCCCAGCCTTCTGAAAATAGTAATATGATTTATTTAAAACAATCTTTTACGCAGTGAAGTTGAATAACAAAAACACAAACAATGAATTGCATGATTTGTTACCTGGCATATGTCACTGCATCTCGTCAGGTACAAACTACATAGTCATTTATCAGCCTTGTTAGAACTCACAGCTCCATACTTTCAACCCCACTGGATGAATTAAATGGTCATCATCATTCTTGATGGACAAAGAACAACAACAACACATATTTATTTACAGAAACCAACTTTGTGCAAACAAGAAAGACATGATAGTTTAAAATTACCGTGATAGACAATTCAAATTAGTGTGTGAAAGTGTGTGTTGAATATTTCAGCTTGAAGGATTTATCTTATTACTTTAGTTTATGTTGTGTGATTTCTGCAGTATGTACCTGACAAGATGCAGCGAAATATGCCAGGCAATAAATTGAACATGATTTATGCTTTCTTGGAAAGGCATATGGTAAAGAAAGGAGCCAGTAACCCCAATCTCATTAGGCCACAATCTAATATGTTAGTTGTATTTAGCTTGTGAAAGATATCTAATTCTGTACATAGATATTTCCATGCCCACTCCACTTTCCTCCCATGTATATGTGGTTTGATTTCTTTATGATATCAATACAATTGCTGGTGTGTGATACTATGTGTTATTGTTGTGAGATGAGGCATAAAGCCTTAAGCAGTAGCCATGTAGTATAAAACCCAAGTTAATGACCTTTTCATATGCTTGAGGCATACTGGGTTCATGGTGCTAGCCCCGTATTTGTATAGATCATTCAACATTCAACGGATGTTGGAAAGTTAGTTGCATATCATTTACAGGACGTCGAAGTCAGCCCCAGCAATTTTGGGCTGTTCGTGATTTCTTGGCAAGTTTACGTTTAGTAGTTTGATGTGATCAATATCATTGCCGGCCATCTTTTCTTCCCAAGATATTTTGTGGTACCCATTATAGGCTGGGACAACCCTGGTCAGTTTGTGAAATCTGCCTGGATGTGAACTCAACTCCACAGAGCCTGCAGGCAAGTGTGCCAGCCACTGCGCTACTGCAGCTCCCCATGTAGCTAGCTCAAGCTAGGATTATTTTGTTAATAACATGAGACTAACTGAGGATTGAACACGTACCCAGCCATGTGTGAGGCAGACATTGTGACTCCTCAGCTAAATGTTCCTCTTCATATATACATTCATTCAGTAGCATGTCCTTTGCAGAACTTCACTCCCATAACAACCTTCCGGAAAACTTCTCTGTCATAAGCTAGATGTCCCACGTCTGATACACCCATCTGGAAATCATCTGCCACATCCTGCATCCATCTTCTCTTTGGCCCTCTTCCTCCCTTCCCAGGCATGTACCCCTCCATTAGTGTTCTCTCCAAACTTTCATGACGTTTCAAGTGACCAAAATATTTCAGTTTTCTTTGTTTTATCGTCTTTAGTAGCCAACCTTCTTCAATATTCAGCTCTTGAAGTATGGATGCATTTGTTCTTTTCTTTACTCAAGATATTCTTAGAGCCCGTCTATAACATTTATATTAAAAGGCATTTATGCGCTGTTCAGCTTGTTTAGTAAGTGTCTAGGTCTTACATGTGTATATGAAGTGCAAATACCTAAAATCATTGGGACAGTATCTGAATTTGGAATAGTTTAATAATTTTTAGTGTTCTGTTTTGTGACAGTTTAAACTGTGCACTGTAGTTTGAGGTTGTGAGAATTTCACTGTTCTGTTAGCAAAGAGAATAGTTGTGCGTAATGAAAAAAAAGGAACAGTAATATCAAAGGATATACTGCCATAGTTGTTTTAGAGGCTAAGGATAATAAAGTCATAGTATTATGAAGTGAGGCCAACATTTCCCTTTATCCCCACCTTTTCCTTTGCCATGGAGCAAAGTGAACTATATTTTTAATATAGTTCCAAGCATTGTTGTAACCTAGGCCTTAGATACTTATCCTACTGCTTTGTGAGTTATCATGAAAATACTGTACTGTAATTTTATACATGTGTATAATCATTATTTCTCATTGTTGTTTCTCACTCATTCTTGAAATCAGTCATATATGTGTATAGTCATGTAAGATGGGCATTTTCGGCTCATTTTTAAGACTTGTCAACATGTTGGATACTTTTAAATATTTGTAATAAAAATAGGTTTACATTATTACTTTGGAGACATCGCTGTCATCCAATAAAATGTTTATGTTGCAGGTTATTAACTGATTCACTGCCAAAATAAAAGAATGGGTTTGGACCAAACAAAAATTGATGGCACAAAATGGGAAGTAGGGGTGTGTCACAATAATGATGTAAAAATGGTAGTAGATATATTGTATTATATATCAAACTAGACGACCTGGCCCGGCTTCGCCCAACCCCTGACGGGGAATGTTTCATTTAATTCATATTCAGCCCCTTCTGCCGTTCTCGTTGGTCAGTTTCTGATGATCCCGTTCCCAAAAATTAAAAATTGATTTTAAATTAACTAATTATTTCAATTGCATCCACGCGAGTGAGAACAACAACTGTTCATAACTAATTTCTGGTTTAATCAGAGAGTGAGTTCCCTTGCAGCAAGATGGCGGGACATTTATTCATCTGTTTCTTAAGCTTGTGCCATTTTCTTTCATGCTGGAGGAAATATTTTTGATTTTAAACTAACTATGCCAGTTGGCTCTGTGGGAGTGAGAAGAACATCTGTAGAAAATTTCATCTCAATCGGATGGACCGTTCGGGAACGCATAAAGGACACACAAAGACACAAACATTCTCTTTTATATATATATAGAATAAAGAAGATTGTACAAGGAACATGTTAGTGCTGATAGTTTTGGGAGAGGTTAGAAATATAATAATAATGTTAGATTTTGTAACAACAATTTAGAATAAAAGGGTAACAATTATTAAAAATTCTCCACTTACCAAGGCATTACTTTTTCGTCTTTGATGGTAATCCAATTAAATTTACTGAATAATGATAAACACACCACTTTTCTTCACCAATACATCAAGAACTGCTCAAACATCATCAAAACACAATTATAACATCATATTTTGAAGCACATCATTTTCACACAAAAGATTTGTTAGTTAGTTGTGGTTCCAACTTCACAGCAACGGGTCGATCCATTATGCTCTGTTCCTGTTTACCATTCAAGTATATCACACAAAATGCTTCTCACTGCCCCATGTGAAAAGTGGAACAGACAGGAGTCTTGACAAACCAACAGCCCCCACAGGTACGCTGTGCATAATGCTGCCGCCAGAATGCCAAGACAAAAGTCCTCCACAAAAAATACAGTTCATCGCCGATAGAAGAGGCAGTCACTAGTCAACCAGCAGCCACACATTACTACATAAGGCAAACGAGTCCATTTTGTAACAAAGCCAGCCAAAATTTTTCAGAACATGCAGTTCATGCTACAAACAACCGTGGACAGATGTAAAAGCATTTCACTGTACATAATGCTGTCGCCAGAATGTTTTTAAAAGATTTGTGCTCATTAGAATGAGAACCAATATATACACCATTTTCTAATTAGTTATAATTATTTAAATATTGCTCAGCTTATTTGTGATAGGCAAAGCAAAATTAGGAGCACAAGTGTGGCCCATTAGAGCAAGCATAATTCAACATGTGCCATCATATCACAATGATGATAAACTGTTACTGTTGGTTTTGTTTTCCATATGACCACCTGTTAAATGAATTCAACTGAATAACCACATTAGTGCATGTGCTATCAGTTTGAGAATCTTTCACAAAGTCCTTTAAATCAGAATAACTATCATCTAAAATTGTTTCAAACGATATTGTGATGTAAATCGACAAGGTCGAGAACCAGGGGGTGATGCCATTTCTAAAATCCAAAAATTAACAGTTCAATGATAAATATTTCTTTCTCAAATTTGAGAAACTACACGCTTCTTTTCCAACATTTAGGAAAGGCAGATCTTCTTCAGGTGTAAATATTCATTTACTGGACACTAAAATTGCTGAAGATACGGGAAGTGAAACAAATAATGAAGGAACAAACAATGAGCCGATTAATGGGCTCATGAATGTTTAGGGTAGTTAAATTCAGGTGATAAAGTGGCTCGCGGCAGTGAATCAGTTAAATAAAGCATTAACTGGGTGATTAAATGGAGTTGGTTATGAAATCAAAAACAGGGTTGACTGATGTCAGTCTCATACCAAAAAATTAATGAACACAAAATATGGCTGGGAAGCTTAATTCAGGGAAAATGCACACACATGCAAGTGAGTGTTTTGACTAAAATCTGTATCAACAAAGAAACAAGAATACCTAGCTAGAAAACAGAAATATCACAGCCACAAATAAGTAATTCACATATCTGAATGTATAACATAAACAAATACTCAAATTTTGAGAAATGAAAAATATAGAAAGGTGGAATAAGATAGGTGTTCCTAGTTATATTTTGTGGATTATGTGCAGACCAAATCAAACCAGAAGAAGAGGCTGACCATGTAAATGATGGACAGAGGGAATAGCAGAGTCCAGATACAAGAGGAACATGATATGAGATGAGATGAGGGAAATCTCAATATATGAAGCCCATAAACGGGCACTCTCCCACTGTTTATGCTTCACCTTGACACCGCAAGGTACAAGAGGAACATGATGAGATGTTGACATTTTAACATTTGTTTTTACTAATTGCTAATAGCCGTAAATTTATAGGAATAAACAATTATGACCTATTTAGTCACAATAAAATTAACTAAGTGTGTGATTTTTAAAAATTTGTGAGTGGGGGAATAGACTAAAATATTCCTAAACACATTTATTAGAGCTATCATGAAGAATTTGTAAGCAGTAGCAGTGATTATTATATGATTATTATATCATGATTATTATATAAAGTCCTGATTATATTTGATAAAATTAGTCTTTCATTGGTTGAATTGCTCTTTCCAAATTTGTGGGGGATCCCACGTGTTGTCTTTCTATGAAGTCAATTGCTCAGTCTTCCCAAGGTAACATTTGTTCATTTTTTGGCTGAAATCCCTGTTCTTCACATATTGAACACTCCTGTGGTGTGTTCGAAATGTTTGATCTGTAGTCTTTGCTTTAGCCCCACAACCTTGGGGATAACATTGCTCCACATTCCAACAGTATCACAGACTATGTGTGTTTTGTATGTCAGCCAACATATGATTCATCTATTCACTTCATCTGGTATATAATTCTGCAGTATGCACTTGATGAGATGCAGAGAAATATGCCAGGCAATAAATCATGCAACCTGTTTGTGGCTTCTGTGGTTAAATTCACTGACGGATTACATTGTTTTAAAAAGACACATACGCAAGTCAGGCAGCCAACTTATATAAACATTGTAAGATTTTATACTCTTTAGTTCTTGAAGATGTTCATCTTCATACATAACACATTCCCAGATATTTGTTATGTAGAATGATCATTTCTACTCATGTTTTCTGAATGTCTAAATTACTATTCCGGTGAAGAACAAAAAAGTAAGTAGCGCATTATATTGTTCAAATTATTAAACAATGTTTCTATGTAAACATTCCACTCCCGTGATATTCTGAACATGTTTGTTTTTGTTTGGAGATCCAGCGGATAATATCTGCAGTTGAAATTCTATTGTTATAAGTTACTGTCTTTTTTAGAGTGTCTCACAGTCTATTTGATTTGTATATGTGAATTTATAAGCAGAATTTATCATTGTTGATCTTCCATTGTCATTCCAGAACTTTGGAGGCATCTTGTCTTATTTCATTGTCAGTCAGTTCTTTTCACATCTAAATTACCTGTATTGTGTTGAAATGTCATTTTTCAGCACTCATATAAGTGTTCCATGTTTATCATTCAAATATGTGTGATCTGTTATTCTTCATGTTTACCATTCATGTATGTGTGATCTGCTATTCTTCATGTTTACCATTCATGTATGAGTGATCTGCTATTCTTCATGTTTACCATGATTGTATGTGTGATCTGTTATTCTTCATGTTTACCATTCATGTATGAGTGATCTGCTATTCTTCATGTTTACCATTCATGTATGTGTGATCTGTTATTCTTCAAGTTTACCATTCAAGTATGTGTGATCTGTTATTCTTCATGTTTACCATTATTGTATGTGTAATCTGCTATTCTTCATGTTTACCATTCAAGTATGTGTGATCTGTTATTCTTCATGTTTACCGGTCATGTATGTGTGATCTGTTATTCTTCATGTTTACCATTCATGTATGTGTGATCTGCTATTCTTCATGTTTACCATTCATGTATGAGTGATCTGCTATTCTTCATGTTTACCATGATTGTATGTGTGATCTGTTATTCTTCATGTTTACCATTCATGTATGAGTGATCTGCTATTCTTCATGTTTACCATGATTGTATGTGTGATCTGTTATTCTTCATGTTTACCATTCATGTATGAGTGATCTGCTATTCTTCATGTTTACCATTCAAGTATGTGTGATCTGTTATTCTTCATGTTTACCATTCATGTATGAGTGATCTGCTATTCTTCATGTTTACCATTCATGTATGAGTGATCTGCTATTCTTCATGTTTACCATTCATGTATGTGTGATCTGTTATTCTTCATGTTTACCATTCATGTATGAGTGATCTGCTATTCTTCATGTTTACCATTCATGTATGTGTGATCTGCTATTCTTCATGTTTACCATTCATGTATGTGTGATCTGCTATTCTTCATGTTTACCATTCATGCATGTGTGATCTGTTATTCTTCATGTTTTCCATTCATGTATGTGTGATCTGTTATTCTTCATGTTTTCCATTCATGTATGTGTGCTCTGCTATTCTTCATGTTTACCATTATTGTATGTGTGATCTGTTATTCTTCATGTTTTCCATTCATGTATGTGTGATCTGCTATTCTTCATGTTTACCAATTATATCGTGTATTAATCAGATGTCTTGTATCCTTGACAAACGTCATGCCTGGCATTAGCCAACCTACTCTCATCTCCCTCATTGTGGTCAAGAAAACAGAATCCCAAGTGCCCTTACAGTTATTTGTTCATCATGCATCTCTTACAGTGCTGACGCTGTCTCTGTACTAGTATAATTGTATAACTGCCTAAAATGTTCTGATTATAATCTAACCATTTTGTGTTAGCATCAGTGCATAATTCCCAAATATATTTTACCTAAGAATGCTTTAACATTTTCACTAATGAAATGTTTATATAAGAATAGATATTCAAGCTTTTTTTTTTATCTGCACCATTATAATGCAAGTGCATATTTTTCATAATTGCATTGAAACAGGTAAATATTTTTGCTTTTAATACTCTCCATGCTGACTGTGTTTTAATGTTTTGCATTGTAATCTTATTCACTGATTGTGATTAATTTTGTTGTTAGTGATTATCATCATCATAATACATGAACAAAATCTGTATGTGTCTCACTCTTCTCCCTTAATCACATAAGGAGGATAGGCCAACTTATAAACAACAGTCAGCCACACCCTATCTGTGCATATGATTTTCTTATTTTCATTCGTTTGGAATCAACTATATCTGCAGTTGCCTTTTTCCTGCATGATTTACAATGTTTTCTGCATTTGCAGACTTCCATAGAGTTTTAAGGTTGTTTAATCCACCCATAAAATATACCTTTCTGGATTGTGTTTGGTACAGTATTGTAGTATATCTTCTGCATTTGAGATGCTTGCTTGCATGTACACATTGCTGTAAAATCTATCATTAACTTTGTGTACATGTGGCTACTGAAACAGGACAAGTATCCTGTTCGGAGGTTAAAGATAGTAACTTACCCAGTCCTGTCCAAAAGATAATAATCATCCTGTGCTTCAGTTGGTGACTCTGTTTGTTTATTGGATGAAAGGAGAAGAGCCTACCCTCTTCAACTTTTGTTGTGCTGACGGCGAGGTAGGCGGTTCAAACCCCAATACCAGCATTAAGTTGGATTTAAAGGTTGACTTTTTGTTCAGGGAGAAAATGCAAACTGCTGAATGTACAACTGCCTAGAAAACCAACTTGGGGTTAGTCGCAAGTTCCTGCAAAAAAACAAACAAACAACAACATGCAAGATTAACAACAAACATGTCACTGAAATATCTGGTTGGTGTGCCTCTGCACCTCTGGCCAGTTATCAGCCATTTCATTTCCTGGTATATCAAACAGGATGGGGATCCACTGCATGATAGTTCCATGTCATTGACATATTTGGGACAGTTGATGTAATAGTACTGGGTGCTTGTTGGATTGGAGTACTCAGTTAGAATTTTCTTTATTTTACAAATTCATTTAATTGATTTTGCTTATTTTAAAGTGTTAAATTTGATGGTTTAGTTATATTATTTTAACTTTTACTGTGTTTTTATCAATGTCACTTAAAACAATAATTTTTTCAATACGAGGTATGGTTTTGTCTCTAGTGACAAATGTACGAGAGAGAAAGTTGCCGTCTAGTGTAGTGATTTGTCTGAGGTCTTCTTAATAAAGTCAACTAAAGTGTGGGTAATCCCAGAGCAGATATTACCATTCTCATTATGCTAGGTTATGAGTTGTGGTGATCAGTTCCCTTCCTCGCCAACTTTCTTCCCAGTAAAACTCTGATACCTACCCATTGTCTACGGCTGATTTGACCCTGAACAAGCGCTGCACAGAGACAGATATGGCCACTACTAGGATTTGAATCCTATCCTCTGATTTGGCAAGTCTGTACACTAACCACTTCCTACAGCTGGCGTCAAACTGAACCAGATGAAGAAAATGGTTAGGCGGGTGCACTAGTGCAGTTGATAACGAACTTCGCTGGGAATGTCACTGGCATGGTCGGAGGCGGTGGATTTGATGCCTGGGCTCATCACTTGTCAAAGTGAGGGAAAGACTGGTCACCTACACCTCTTTGCTTTCAGGCTTACAAAATGTGATGTTGTTATCACATCACAAACTATGTATTTTTTTGTTTTGCATATCCTTTACAGGACATCGCTGTCAACATCAGCATCTTTCAACTGATTGTTGATTTCTTAGCAAGATTACGCTCAGTAGTTTGACATTTGAAGAAGGTTGGCTATTAAAGAAGATAAAACAAACAAAATTGAAATATTTTGGTCACTTGAAACATCACGAAAGTTTGGAGAGAACAATAATGGATGGTTATATGCCTGGGAAGAGAGGAAGGCCAAACAGAAGATGGGTGTAGGATCTTTGGGACAAAGATATATATGTATTTTTTTGTTTTGCATATCCGTTACAGGACATCGCTGTCAACATCAGCATCTTTCAGCTGATTGTTGATTTCTTAGCAAGATTACGCTCAGTAGTTTGCCATTTGAAGAAGGTTGGCTATTAAAGAAGATAAAACAAACAAAATTGAAATATTTTGGTCACTTGAAACATCACGAAAGTTTGGAGAGAACAATAATGGATGGGTATATATGCCTGGGAAGAGAGGAAGAGGAAGGCCAAAGAGAAGATGGGTGCAGGATGTGGCGGATGATCTCCACATGGGTGTATCGGACATGGGACATCTTGCTTATGATCGAGAGGTTTTCCAGAAGGTTGTTATGGGAGCGAGGTTCTACAAAGGACATGCTACTGAATGAATGAGTGATTGTTTGTCTATGTCTGTGTGGCTTCAGAGAAAAAGATAGTTATATATATGCTATCTTGGCTGTCTACAAAAACCATTTGTGTGTCTTTCTATGGTGCTGTATTTATCTTGTTTTTCTGAAAATATCCTAGTGCCTTTTATATGGTGCTAAACTGTATGATATTGTCAAGTTAGCACGTAGGTCTGTCTTTCATGTATTGCAGTGTAGCATATACCAAACTGCAGTGTCATGACATTTTATGATACTGAAGAAATCTTCTAGGACTCTGTACAGCTGACTGCAATTTTGATTGAGAATTGATTTATTTTACTTGCAGCCCCCCCCCCCCCCAAAAAAAAAAAACACATTCTTAAAGTCTTCTGTGAGCTGGTTGATTGTGCTGGGGTAACTGGTTATTTCCACTATTCATTGGTGACTGTTACAGTGGCTGGTTATTTCCACTATTCATTGGTGACTGCGTTAGAATGACTGGTTATTTCCACTATTTAATGGTGGCTATATCAGGGTGCTGGTTATTTCCACTATTTAATGGTGGCTATATCATGGTGCTGGTTATTTCCACTGTCTAATAGTGACTGTGTCAGGTTGCCTGGTTATTCCACTATTTGATGGTGGCTGTATCATAGTGACAGATAATTTCCACTGTTTAAGGTGACTGGATAAACAGTTATTTCTACCATTGCTGGTTACAAAATGTGTGTGAATGTCCCATTGTGTATATAAAGAAATCTAGCCTGTTCAATCAAGTGAATGAAACAAAATATTTACACAGGAAATCCCTGCCGGGTTGTGTGGAACAAAACATACACAAACCCACAAATTACACACAGCCTGTGATTTAACTGTTATCAATCTCAGACAGCTGTTTTATTAACCCCCTGACCGGAAAGAGTTCATGCAGTGAATTTACACCATATTGTTTATAACATATTGTTGTACTACATTGTGACTGATTCTCCTATAAATATATATGACACCATTGTGTTGATATATTGCTGTACTGTATATGTTTTCTCCAAGTAACTTTTGCCATCTTGCATTTAGTCATGTGACTGGGGGAATGTTCAGTCATTCCTGTGTGTTTCTGGGACATGTGTTTTTGTATTGACTTGATGTTGATTTAAATGGTAAATATTTTAAAAATATTTCCTTATTGTGACAAATTATTAATGTAAATAAATTTGTTTTAGTTGGTTACAAAAGCACTATAATATAACATACCTTAATATATGTGGGGAATTCTGGCATAATAAGTGTCATATGCACATATACACACACATGTGGATGCAGAAATGCATGCAGAGAGAGTGTGAGAGACACACACATATATATATATATATATATATATATATATATATATATATATATATATATAGAGAGAGAGAGAGAGAGAGAGAGAGAGAGAGTGGGGTAAGTAAAGAACTCTTGTCCATGCCTTGAATGACATTCATTCACCCTGACATTCCAGAAGCATTCCCAGTGGTGTCATCAAACAAGGAAACATTTCAAACCATGTGATCCCTACCATCTTAGACAGCCACAGAAGGCACTAACTGAGTGTCACATGACCAGGTCATTGTCAGTGTAATGTAACAGAGATACAGAGAGCTAGTTTGTTTCTTTATTTGGAGGGTCCATTTGATCAGTCTTGATGTTTCATTGTAAGCTAGAATTTCCAAAATATTTTAATTAGTTTGTTTCTTTATTATGGATGTATACTTGTTTATGATTTGTGAAGATTTGAGGCAGTTATGTTTTTATAAACTCTCAGATACTTGGTTTGATTTGACTGGTTGTAGTTTGTTACATGTTAGTTTACAGGACATTTCTATCAACCCCAAGATTTATTGGTTGTTTGTGATGTCTAGGCAGTAGTTCAATAATTTGATTTGGCTGGTTATGAACATATTTTTATCTTGATGAATATAACTCAGAATTTGCTTCATGTCACAGATTTTACTTCTTTGTATTTTTATAGCCTCTACAGTTCTGTTCAGTTTTTGTGTATGTTGGTACTTTCATTATCCAAGCAACAAAATGGCACTTCTTTTATTTTATTACATTTCATGTATTGTATGTTTTTGTTGTGAGCCACATTTCTTCAAGGAGAATTCATATTTCATATGTTTTTGTTGTGAACCACATTTCTTCAAGGAGAATTCATGTTTCATATGTTTTTGTTGTGAACCACATTTCTTCAAGGAGAATTCATGTTTCATATGTTTTTGTTGTGAACCACATTTCTTCAAGGAGAATCAATGTATATTATGTTTCTGTTTTGAACCACATTCCTTGAAGGAGAATTCATGTACCATATGTTTCTGTTGTGAGCCACATTGTTTCAAAGCGAATTCATTATATCATATATTTCTCTTATCATCCACATTGTTTCAAGGAGAATTCATTATGATATGTTGCAATTGTGAGCCACATCCCTTTGAGGAGAATTCATACATCATGTTTCAGTTGCGAGCAACGTTCCTTAAAAGAGAATTCATTATTTCATATTTTCTGCTGTGAGCCACATTTTTTTCTAAGACAATTCATGTATTATATGTTCGTATTATGAGCCAAGTTTTTAAGAGAATATTCATATGTTTGTGTTGTCATCCACATTTCTTCCAGAAGTGTATATATAGTTGTTTTGTTACACATTGTGATTATAATGAATGCACATTCACCTGCTCAATACTGCCAGTGCCTTAAATTATACTTCAGATGACTATTTCCCTATTACCATTTGTCAACATACAGCATTGTGCTGGCTTCTGTTGTTTCATGGGGGATCAAACGACAGCAGACTGACATGTAACTAATCTACAGCAGAAATACTACTACAGTACTGT
The DNA here is from genome assembly GCA_963921405.1 of Cepaea hortensis. Classification (NCBI taxonomy): domain Eukaryota; kingdom Metazoa; phylum Mollusca; class Gastropoda; order Stylommatophora; family Helicidae; genus Cepaea; species Cepaea hortensis. Next base: position 24,704,181 of record OY992881.1, on the reverse strand, counting down.
AACAATGAGCCCTGCTGGAAGTGACTTTCTCTTATGTTTTGTTCTTCCTCTACATCTTTTACCCAATGGTTTTAGCTGAGTACTTTTGGGGAGTTTGTTTTTCTTCTTCTGCCCTTTATTTACTCTATCCAACGCCAGTATCTTTATCTCTTAGGAAAAGTGATCAGTCAGTAATTGTATGATGAGTATAGAATAAGACAGCAAAAGTCAGTAAATGTATGATGAGTATAGAATGAGACAGGAACAGTGACCAGTCAGTAGTTGTATGGTGTGTATAGAATGAGACGGGAACAGTAATCAGTGAGCAGTTGTGTGATTGGTCCATTAATTATACCATTTTGGTCCATCTCTTCCATGCAGCCACTATTTAGTGAATGTGTGTAGTTTAATTGTTTCAGTCATTCTCCACGTTTAATTTCCATGGAGGATCACTGTTAAAACATTAGACTCCTGTTCTTTGTATTCTTATTTGAATATCTACATCTTTATTCTCTCTTGAATGAGTGAATGTTTGTTATGTGTGTTTGTGATCGTGATTGAGTAAATGTGTATGTGAGGGAGTGTAATTATGCGTTATTGAGTGGGTGTATAACTGTGAAGTTTGTGTTAAATGATGTGTGTATGTAGGTAGGTATGTATATGTTTGTGACTGCCTGCCTGCCTGCCTGCCAGTCTCATAGCATGGTAATATGCATTGTTTATGTTCACAGCATTCATTTGACAATGTTTTTCTATGTGAATGTAACATGCACAGTAGATAATTAATATTTGAAAGATAAGTGCCCAATTTGTTAGTTAGTTAGTCTTTCCTCTTGAGCCTAAGTCGGCGCATAGGGCAGAAGTCATGGCTCTCCATGTCTGGCGGTTCGCTGCTACCTGTTGTATATCCTGGATGTTCACTTGAGTTGAATGAGCCTTCTCTGATGATGGTTCTACGCAGGGTCTCTCTTTGTCTTCCCCATTTTCTTTTCCCTACTGGTGACCATAAGAGGGCTTGGTTGGGGAGTCTTGTCTTGTCCATTCTGAGTACATGGCCGATGTAGTTCCAATGGCGTTTTCTTATAAAATTGGATACAATATCTTGCTTAGTCTCTTGTCTTATTTGCGTATTGGTTCTGAAATCTGTCCAGTGGAGGTTTAGAATTCTTCTAAGACCAATTTGTGACCCTTTGAAAATAATGTTCATTCATTCTTAACCCTTTTAAACTAAGGTTTCTTCGTTCATTTATACTTTCCTTATCCTTACACATATTCAAGATTGAATGGAATAGGGCAGCCAGTCTCATTCCAACCTTCCTTAGTCATATCTTATGACATTCATGGCAGGGTAGAATATTACTGTTCTTTGCTTCCTTTATGGACCCTGGTAACACTTGAGCAACAACAGTTTTGTTGTCCATAACTATGTACTTCAATTATTAGGTTGTCTTGTTTAAAAACTAAAAGATTGTTGGTGAGGCATTCAGAACTGTACACCAATTTACTGTGAAAATGAATCAGGATGTACAACATAAGGCTTGTACATAATGCAGACTACTTATATACACAGTTTGATTATATGCTGTTTATAATGAAATGAATGATATATAGAATGAGTTTGGAAAAGTTATAAACTAATTGATATGCCATGAGTATAGAATGAGGCAGGAAAGGGGATTAATTAATCAAGGTATCATGAGTTTATGAGCAGAGAATGAGTCAAAAAAAGTGATCAGTCAGTAATTGTATGATGAGCAAAGAATGAGAAAGGAGAAGTGATCAATAAATAATTATATGAATATAGAATGAGACAGGAAAAGTGTTCAATCAATAAATGTATGGTGATTATAGCATGAGACAGGACAAGTGATCAATCAGTAATAGAATGATGAGTATAGAATTAGTTAGGAAAAGTTATCAATCAATAATTGTATGATGAGTATAGAATGAGACAAGAAAAGCGATCAATCAATAATTGTATGATGAGTATAGAATTAGTTAGGAAAAGTGATCAATTAATAATTGTATGATGAGTATAGACTAAGACAGGAGAAGTGATCAATCAATAATTGTATGATGAGTATAGAATGAGACAGGAAAAGCAATCAATCAATAATTGTATGATGAGTATAGAATTAGTTAGGAAAAGTGATCAATCAATAATTGTATGATGAGTATAGACTAAGACAGGAGAAGTGATCAATCAATAATTGTATGAGTATAGAATGAGACAGGAACAGTGATCAATTTGTAATTGTATGATGAGTATAGACTAAGACAGTAAAAGTGATCAATTAATAATTGCATGATGAGTATAGAATGAGACAGGAAAAGCGATCAATCAATAATTGTATGATGAGTATAGAATTAGTTAGGAAAAGTGATCAATCAATAATTGTATGATGAGTATAGACTAAGACAGGAGAAGTGATCAATCAATAATTATATGAGTATAGAATGAGACAGGAACAGTGATCAATTTGTAATTGTATGATGAGTATAGACTAAGACAGGAAAAGTGATCAATTAATAATTGCATGATGAGTATAGAATGAGACAGGAAAAGTGATCAATCACTAATTGTAACTGAAGAGTAGATTGTTGATAAATATGTGTTGGAGACTACGGCCAGTAACCCATTACCACAAAGATGCACAGATTGCAATCTCTGCTCTAAAGACTTCAGCATTTAACTTCCTGCCCGGCCTAACTCCTCAATCCAACCTGTCATCCTTGTTACAGCTGTGGTGAGGATGAAAGGCTGCAAGGAGGAGTAGAGTGAGTTAATTAGCACAGAGTGAGTCAAATGTGTGACTATTTTGCATGCAGTTAAAATGCCTTGACAGCTGGAAATCAAAGATAGCATGCCAAATAGGCTGGTCATCTGGCCAACTTTCAAAATTTAAAAAAAACGTACCCAGAAATATATTTGGACCCTTGTTGGTGCTATGGAGTTTCTATGTAGTTGAGAATTAAATTATGAACATTAAAAATTAATTTTATAAACTGGATGTTTGTTTGTATTGTTTTTTCAGTGAGGTTAATTTAACCTTGTATGAATATGGGTTTGTCTGTATATTTTAAGGACATCACAAGTTGCCTGAACAGTTTAGCCACATTACAACTTGCTAGCAGTAGTGCCATGGCCAGCAGCAGGCTTGTCTGCTGGCCCAGTTCTGTCTTTGAAGCCACATCAAGGTGGACATTTTACACATGACCCAGGCTTCCAGGTGGACCAGTCCTGAAGTGGGTACCAGGAAGTGTTTTGATCTCCTCACTAAACCAGTGGTTCCCAAAATCAGCACTTCTGTCCCCCTGGAGGCAGAGAAAAGATCCAAGGGATAGTGAGGTTTCAAGTTTGCAGTAGATTAAATATCTAGAAAGAGGAGTGTTATGTGCATCCCACTGAACACAACATATAGCTGAGATGCTCAATGAAATGAACAATGCTCAGATTCAAGCGAGTATCTCGACTAAAAAGTCTTTCTCAACGAAAAATAATAAAACAAGAATACTTAGCTTGGAAACTGAAGTATCACGACAGAAACTGAAGAATCAGTCTCAGTCACAGAAACTGAAGTATCACAATCACAGAAGCAAGTATCACAGAAACTGAAGTTATTACAATCATAGAAACTGAAGTGTCACAAAAGCTTAAATACCACAGTTACAGAAACTGGAGTATCATTCAAGGAAACTGAAGTATCACAATCATAGAAACTGAAGTACCACAATCACTAAAACTGAAGTCTCAGTCACAGAAACAAGTACCACAATCACGGAAACAAATATCACAATGACAGAAACTGAAGTATTACAATCTCAGACACTGAAGTTATCACAATTACAGAAACTGAAATACTACAATCACAAACTGAAATATAACACTCACAGAAACTGAAATATCCTTATCACAGAAACTGAAGTGTCACAGAAACAGAAGTACCACAATCACAGGAAGTGAATTATCAGTCACAGAAAGTGAAATATCAGTCACAAAAACTGAAGTATCGCAATTACAGAATCACAAAGTGAAGTAATAATCACAGAAACTGTTGTATCCCAATCACAGAAACTGATGTACCACAATCACAAAAACAAGTATCACAATCAAAGAAAGTGAAGTATCAGTCACAGAAACAGAAGTATCAGATTAAAGAAGCTGAAATAACAGTTACAGAAAATGAATTATCAGCCACAGAAACAAGTATCACAGAAGCTGAAATACCACAATCACAAAGTGAAGTATCAGTCACAGAAACTGAAGTATCACAATCACAGAAATTGAAATATCACAATCATATAAACTGGGGTATCACAATCACGGATGCTGAAATACCACAATCACAGAAACTGAAGTATCAGTCACAGACACTGAATTATGATGTAAGAGCCTGTGTTTGGCTCAGGGGTGAAGAAAGTTTGATATTGCTTATAACGCTTTATAGCTCCATGAACCATTTAAACTTCCACACATCAATGACAACAACAGCAGTAGTATAAATATATATATCTTTATTATGTAAGTGTGCACACAATAGGAACCATAACAACCACAATCAGATGAAATAAAAAGGCAAAAGTGACATTCTACCCTAGGACTATCAAGTGTTAGCCCTTCACATGTACTAAGTCATAGTTTTATAAGGTGGGGTGACCAGTACCTCTGCTCATCATCTCTAGGACTCACTAGCTGAGTCACTCCTAGAACCACACATGTTGGGACAAACAATCCAGTTCTGGCACCACGCCACTGAAAGCTTAAGTCCACAGTGTTGGGAAACCAGTGCACTTACACTACACCATCCCTCCTTTAGGTTGAATAAATGGATGACAATAAAATATATCTGTAAATGGCGACAATATTCAATAATAAAAAAAGATATGAGCACTCGCAGAAGTATACATGTTACATTAGCAGTTTATGTAAGTCAATACACTTAAATTATTAGTTATTATTAGTCAAATAATTCACAACATTAAAGAATAGTTTATCCACAACCAAACAAATAATATAAATTGGTGGGATTAAAATGATACTTGATCAAAGAAACTTGGACAGGGCATGTGAATTTAGTTGATCATGGTTAAAAAAATCAGGGTCAATTGATCATAGTGTATAAGTAAACATGAGAGTAAGGAAAATTAGTGACTGCAACATTGTATATACAGACATTATCTTATAAAGTCACTTGTGGTACTACATGAGAGTGAGTGTTGGACGCTTTCTGTAGAAACAGAATGGAGGATTCAAGCCTGTTAATACACATGCTATAGGAAAATACTGCATTTATGGTTTACAACTATAAGATATAGGCAAGAGGTCTGCATGGCTGAATGGATAAGAATGCTTGCTCTTAAACCTCCGATGTACTGATGCTGAGGTAGCAAGTTCAACTCTTATACCGGTCAGTAGGACTAAAATGTATGCTGACTTCTCATCCTAGACTTGGGGACATAAAGAAGTTGAAGTGGGTTTGTCTGATGGCGAGGGTACTGGTAGTAAGGAAAGTAATCCATGCACAAAAATCAGTCCAGTGCACTTTAAGTACTAGCACGTGTATAGACTACGCCTGAGTTTAAAGACAACAAAAAAGAAAAAGGCACGCAATGTTCTTTGGTCAAGTGATGAGAAGAGAGGCACTGGAAAACATTGTGACAACTGGGAAAAATCAGTGGTCAAAGAGGCAGACAGAGAAGTGATGCTGGATGGACTGAAACGGTGGCATAGAGGAATATCCTCAGCAGATTTTATCCAGAATATACATGGCCAAGATACGTTGAGAGATATGAACATGAACACCAATGCTTGAAACAACGTAAATGTGTGTGTATACGAGGAAGAGTTGATAAGTAAGTCACAAATGGCTGTAGAAAAATAACTAAATATGACAATTTGAAACCAGTTTAGTTTTTTACATACATTATCCCTTTATTTCTCAACATAATTTCCACCAACCTTATCCCATCATTTTATCAGTCCTCCCAAACCAGCTGCATAGAACTGCGTGCTCTGTTTTCTAAACCATGTTTTCACTTCACATTCAACTTAAGCGTCATTCGCATCCTTGAGAAGCTATGCACCACTTTACGTCATAAACAGGAAGCATTTCCTTATGAATGTCCTTTGCAGACAGTCAGTCCTTCTGCCTACAAAAAAAAACATAAAAGCACGTTGCTCTTTGGTTGTACACTCCATAAGTACAGTCGCCATTTTGTTTATGTGCTGCACATGCGCATGAGACACCTAGCGCCACCTGACTAACAGGAATATAAAGTTTGATGTTGCTGTTACCTAATGACACCTGTAGAAAAAAACAACTACATTTATCTGCCATCCCACAGAACTGTGTGACTTATTGACTTGCCCTTGTAAGACAATCAATCAGGTGCCATCTCCACAATGAAGGTCAGCTTCAATGGATCTCCAACACTGTCTCTCGTCTTGATTGTACAATCTATCAGACTGCTGTTCCTCCATCATGGTGGGTGGGGGATGTGTGTGTGGGTGAGGGATGTGTGTGTGGGTGAGGGATGTGTGTGTGGGTGAGGGATATTTGTGTGGATGGTTGGAAGTATGTGGGTGTTAGTGGGTGGGGGTTGTGTTGGTGGGGAATGTGTATGTGGGTGGGTGGGTGAGGGATGTGTGTGGGTTGAGGGATGGGTGTGGGTGTGGGATATGTCTGTGTGGATGGAGGTGTGTGTGGGTGGATGGAGGATGTATGCGTGGGTGGTGAGGGTGTTTGCAGGTGGGGGATGTGTGTGTGTGGGGATGTGAATGGCAGACATGTGTGTGGGTCGGGGATATGTATATGGGTGGGGTGTTGTGTGGGATAAGAGATGTGTGTGGGTGAGTAAAGGATGTATGTGAGGATGCGGGATGTGTGTTTAGCTGGGTGGTTGGGGTGTGTGAGTGGGTAGATGGGAGATGCATGTGTTGATAGGTGAGTGGAGGATGTGTGGGTGTGAGTGGTTGAGGGATGAGTACGTGAATGGATGGATGTGTGTGGGGAATGAGTGTATGGGTTTGGTATGTGTATAGGTGGGAAAATGTGTGTGGGTGGGGAATATGTGGGTGGGAGAGGTGTTTTTGTATTTCGGGGATGTGTTGTTGGGTGAGGATGTGTGTGTGTGTGTGGGAGGGGGGGGGGGTGTATGGGTGGGGAGATGTGGGTGGGGATGTGTGTGGGGAATGTGTGGTTAAGGGATGTGTGGGTGGGTGGAGGAAGTGTGTAAGTGGTGGAAATATGGGTGGGGTGGGGATGTAAGTGGGGGAAATGTAGATAGGTGCAGGATGTGTGGGTTGGCTGGGATATGTGTGGGTGGGGGATGTGTGTTAGGATGGGTGGTTGGGGGTGTGTGGTTGGGTGGTGGAGGATATGTGGGTGGGTGAGTGTTGGTGGGTGGAGGATGTGTGTGTGTGTGGGTGGGAAGATTGTGTAGGTGGGGGGATGTGGGTGGGTGCATGTATGTGTGCCTGTGGGTGGGTGGGTGGGGGGATGTGTGCGGAGGGATGTATGGTGAGTGGGAGATGTGTGTAGGTGGAGGATGGGTGGGGGTATTATGTGTGCCTGGGGGTGTGTGTGTGCCTGGGTTGGGGATGTGTGGGTGGATGGGGGATGGGTGGGTGGGTGGGGGATGTGTCTCATAACATGGTAATATGCATTGTTTATGTTTACAATATTCTTTTGACAATGTTGTTTTTTCCTATGTGAATGTATTATGCACTATTGATGAACGAAAGATGAGGTATTAGAAGGGCTGAATGTAAGACGGGCCTGCGTGCCCAGTTTGTTATCCTTTGAAAATAAAGACCATTTGTTCGTTCTCTTGATGTGATCTTCCTACTTGCATCATTGTCTATCTCTTGCTCGCTTGTCTTCAACATAATCCTCCAGTAAAGAAAACAAGAGTGTTGACTGTGTAAAAGAGTGTTTCTTAAAGAGTGTTAAGTCTTTCAACATGGCTGAAATATTTCACTTGCCTCAATGAAATACAACATATCCACATCCTTCTGTATATCCACAATGAAGAACCACTGAAGTCAGTTTGCCTGTAACAAACCATGAATCCCTTTCAAAGGTAATCCCTCTCTGTGACGCAGTGGTCAAGGCACCTATCTTGCAATCTGTACGTCATAAGATGCATGGGCTGGTGGCTGCAGCTACAGAGTTCACACCTTGTGTGAGGCTTTTATCTGGTGACTTGCCATTCTGCGAAGAAAGAAGTGAACCAAATGGGGTACAACATGGTGCAATGAAGTTGATCCCTTGTCTTGAATCTTTAAGACTGCTGAGAACAGGAGGCAGGTAGTGACGATCCTGGACTGATCGAGCTGAGTTGAGTTGAGTGGAGTTGAATTGAGTGGAGTGGAGTTGAGTTGAGCTAAGAACTGACATCACTGTACTCAGGACATTCCCATATGCGCTCCGTCCCTTCGTTCAACAGCCAGCAAAGAGTCATAATACTAATCGTTCCTACTGCTATCTGATTGAAAGTTCTCCTTGTCTTCCCTCTTAGTTTGGAGATTCTTCCAGAACCCCTGCCACTCCCCTGCAATATCATTCTTCCCACATACAAGTTCTCAATCTGTTCCCCCACCTGGTCCCACAGGTGCCCGACCACCTCTCCTTTGTCCATAGGTAATCTACCACCAAGAGGTGCATTCCCTGCCAGCCTGCTCATTCTCCCACACTCCCACATGGCCAGGGCTCCTGGACTGATAACATCACAGAATGGATAGGATATAGCAGGTGCACACATCCTGGGGGTTGGTGAGGACAGAGAGCAGTAGACACCTCTAACTGCTGCTTCCAGATAGACGGCTTGATAAGTATGAACTCTGACCCTAACAGGTCAGTGCCTCTTTCTGAGGTGTAGTATGTAGAATTCAAATTAGTTGCATGTTCTTTTACAGCACATCACAATCAACCCCCAGCATTTATTGGCTGATGGGATTTTCTAGCCAGTTTTATGTTCACTAGTTTGCCACTGCTTTCTGAGTGGTTGACATTCATGCCATTGTGAAAATCAATGCAAAGCTGCTCCCAAACTGCCAGCGGCTGACTTGGAACACAGTTGTCAGGGAAACTATGTTCACTACCACTAAACCACCGATGCCGACAGTGGGGATATGCCTATATAAGATCTCACGTACCCTGTTTGTTTATTTCATTTACAAACACTCAGTCTAACACTTCCACTAGCTCTTTGGTCAATGTTTGAAACATCAGCATCTCAATTACAAAACACAAAACAATATTTTTTCCATTTTATCAAATATACCTTAAGAAAGGATCTAACAGAGAGATACAGAACATATTTGCTGAGAAAATCAACTGTATAACTGTAAGAAAGCATATCACATGAAGCAGCAATACAGATGCTCACTGAAGAATAGGGAGAAATGGAATTACACTTTTATAGAAAACAATCCTGCTAGAAAATGAAGAAACAGCAGGAGGAGGAGAAGCAGCATCAGTGACAGCAGTACACATTTCAACATCTGACAATGTCAGGAAAACATTATAAATCAAAATACATACATTCATTGTCATTTATTCAAAGTTTCAATTTATACTTTCCACCCCTCTCTACCCCCCTCATTCCCCACCCACCCACCCGCACACACACATACACACACACACATATACACACAACTCCAAGCTCACTCAGCCACCTACAGACATTTAAAAAAAATTAAAATATGTGTATATATCTTTCCTTTCAACCTAGTTTAGGATGTGGAAGAAACTAGGACTACAACTTTGTGCGTATGGTACAATACCAATGTTAATTTGAGTATTGTGAAGCCTTTTGTGACAACTGGACAGATGTATGGATACAGAGACAGAGCAAGACAACGAGAGAAGATTCTTGGCAGTCGTTTGTCACGGCTGAGAAAGGTGTGAGCGTATGAACTGATAGATGATATTGGAAATGGCCAGACGGCAAGGCACTTGAAGGTGATGGTACCTCACAGGGAGACTAATCCCTAGACTTCCACTACTGCAAACAGATGTTACTACTCTATCACAGTGTTGCTATATACCACATGTGTGTATGTGCTTATAAAACAATAGGAACTGGATAATGGTACATCTCATTTGCGAACAGGAGTGGCAATATAAATAATCAATCACTAATCAATATTAGAAATACCAATAACATGCAGTAACCAGCAGTAAACAATGTCAATTACAATACATTACAGCACAAACACGCACAAAACAACCACAGATGAAATGCCAATATAAGATCAACTGGGTATAGCAAAGTGTAATCTTTCTAAACTATTTACGGCTAAATATGACCGAATAATACATTATTTATCTATTGAAATTGTTGGTCTTTCACAACTATATACTTCTGACGTTTTTCAGCTAGATACTGCTCGCATATTAACAAACGTAAATGCCATTGCATATAAAAACAAAGAACAGTTTTGTGCTGGATGCCAAAACTATAAATGCTGTGTTAATGAACAAATGCATAACATAATTATTTCAAGAGACTACCAGAGCAGGACATTCAACAGAGTAAGACACCTGCCAGAGTAAGACATACGACAGAGTAAGACAACACAGCAGAGTACGACGTACACCAAAGTAAGGCACAACAGAGTAAAACATACAACAGAATTAGACATACAACAGAGTAAGACATACAACAGAGTAAGACATAGTTTAGTTTAGTCAACGTATCAACATCACGGCACACGGGTGTAACCCATAAGTGCTCTGTTCTACTCCTAACTCAAGCCTGAGTCCGGAGAATCTCAGCTCAGTGCACAAACTCCATAGCACCAGCGAGGATCCTGAAATACTTTGGGTAGATTTTTAACTCAAAATTTTGCCCGGGCAGCGCGGTTAGGCTACTCTTTTTCGATTTCCAACTGCCAAGGGATTTTTTACGTGCGCAACAATACACGGGCGCCCAATCTCACTACCCAGAGACCAGGGGAAATTTTGTTACTAGAAGTCCATGTGAAAAAAATCCTGTCCCTCACCAGGACTTGAACCCGGGACCTCCAGCACTCGAGGCAGACACCATACCTCGAGACCACTCAGCCCCCTGAGTAAGACATATGAAGAGCAAGACAAATGACAGAGCAATATATACAACAGAGTAAGACACAATAGAATAAGACATATGACAGAGTAAGACATACAACAGAGTAAGACATACAACAGAGTAAGACATACAACAGAGCAAGGCATGTCAGTGTATGACACGTAGTCATAGAAACATATACAACCGAGCAAGACGTACAACCAACGTCATTGATTATTGCACACAAATTAAATTCTACTAGGCCTGTAACAAGATTGTCCTGCTCAGTTCAGGTCACATTTCAGACTCAATAAGGCATTTGTACAGGCAAGGTCAACTCTAGTACCCTGTGTTTCTCTTATTTACGCATACAAAAATATTACATTTCTCACACGCAGTTTACCACGTGGAAGAAAAGGAGAAACCACCACACTCATTTACCTTTAAAAAGAGATTTATGAATGAGTAACATGTTCAACAGGCTTCATTCCTGTTTGCAGCCTGAACAACAGGACATGACGTGACATAGCCTATAAAGAATAGCTAAGTGAATTTTTTGTATTTGGTGTAATACCTGGAAAAATCTCATCAACATATTCATTAAAAATAATAATGTTGTTTTTCTTCCACTCACGCAGTCAGGCGTTGCGGGGAGGGGTAGCTGAGGTTTCAACACCAGTGATTACCACCTGACTTCCATGTTTTGTGAGCAGTGTCAAGGAATAAGTAAATTCCCTACCTGTTTGTTAGACCTGTCATAGGTTCCTGACCTACTTAACCCTTAATTATAATAATAACTCAAAAAATATTTAAAATGTGCTTCTGAAAAAGGAAGAACAAATATGACCACTAAACAGTAAATTAAACATTGTTATGGTCTTTCAACCAGATTTCACAACCATTCTTGCCAAAAATATCACTGAGTCTATTCATTCATAACATATACTGTCAGAAACCACATTCCCGCCTCCGTTAGATGTTCCTCAGCGTGTCTAATTATTGTCCATGTCTCACACACACACACAACAATATAGGTTGTATATAGCACTTGAACACTCTTTCTCTCACAGCACTTTATTGGTTTTTTACTTTTACTATAATTTACTCTCCATTGTCCCTACTTTCAGCATTGTAAAACTTTCCATTGTCCTTACTTTCAGCATTGTAAAACTTTTCATAGTCTCTACTTTCAGCATTGTAAAACTTTCCATAGTCCCTATATTCAGCATTTTAAAACTTGCCATTGTCCCTACTTTCAGCAAAGTAAAACTTTCCATTGTCCTTACTTTCAGCATAGTAAAATGTTCCATGGGTCCCTACTTTCAGCATTGTAAAACTTGCCATTGCCCCTACTTTCAGCAAAGTAAAACTGTCCATTGTCCTTACTTTCAGCATAGTAAAACTTTCCATAGTCTCTACTTTCAGCATAGTAAAACTTTACATCATCCCTACTTTCAGCATTGTAAATCTTTCCATAGTCCCTACTTTCAGCATTGTAGAACTTTCCATAGTCCCTATATTCAGCATTTTAAAACTTGCCATTGTCCCTACTTTCAGCAAAGTAAAACTTTCCATTGTCCTTACTTTCAGCATAGTAAAACTGTCCATAGTCCCTATATTCAGCATTGTAAAACTTGCCATTGTCCCTACTTTCAGCAAAGTAAAACTTTCCATTGTCCTTACTTTCAGCATAGTAAAACTTTCCATAGTCCCTACTTTCAGCATAGTAAAACTTTCCATTGTCCTTACTTTCAGCATTGTAAATCTTTCCATAGTCCCTACTTTCAGCATAGTAAAACTTTACATCATCCCTACTTTCAGCATTGTAAATCTTGCCATAGTCACTACTTTCAGCATTGTAAAACTTTCCATAGTCCCTACTTTCAGCATTGTAAAACTTTCCATAGTCCCTATTTTCAGCATTGTAAAACTTTCCATTGTCCCTACTTTCAGCATTGTAAAACTTTCCATAGTCCCTACTTTCAGCATTGTAAAACTTTCCATTGTCCCTACTTTCAGCATTGTAAAACTTTCCATTGTCCCTACTTTCAGCATAGTAAAACTTTACATCATCCCTACTTTCAGCATTGTAAATCTTTCCATAGTCCCTACTTTCAGCATTGTAGAACTTTCCATAGTCCCTACTTTCAGCATAGTAAAACTTTCCATAGTCCCTACTTTCAGCATAGTAAAACTTTACATCATCCCTACTTTCAGCATTGTAAAACTTTCCATAGTCCCTACTTTCAGCATAGTAAAACTTTACATCATCCCTACTTTCAGCATTGTAAAACTTTCCATAGTCCCTACTTTCAGCATAGTAAAACTTTACATCATCCCTACTTTCAGCATAGTAAAACTTTACATCATCCCTACTTTCAGCATAGTAAAACTTTACATCATCCCTACTTTCAGCATAGTAAAACTTTACATCATCCCTACTTTCAGCATTGTAAAACTTTCCATAGTCCCTACTTTCAGCATTGTAAAACTTTCCATAGTCCCTATATTCAGCATTGTAAAACTTTCCATTGTCCCTACTTTCAGCATTGTAGAACTTTCCATAGTCCCTACTTTCAGCATTGTAAAACCTGCTGTAGTCCCTACTTTCAGCATAGTAAAACTTTACATCATCCCTACTTTCAGCAGTGTAAATCTTTTCTATCCAGTGACATGCTGACAGCGTAGAGTCACCCGAGCAATAAACCTTGTCTAATGGGCAAAGATGCTCCTATGGTGCACCCCTTTATATCACTTATCTGAAAGTGTGTGAGTTGTCGGATCATAAGTTTGTGAAATATCATTGTAATATGTTTCATCAAATAAACAAACAAACAAGCAAATACAAACACACACTCACACACGAGGACATAGTCTTAATCACAGTTTAAATTTTCAAGAGGGAAGAATGAGAATGATGTAAAAACAAGGGAGAGCATAAATTATAAACTCATGGGGAAATCAAAGCACTCAAAAGAGTTGCTCTCATGTACGTATAGAAAGGAAAGTCATTAAGTAACAGGAATTATATTAATAATTGCATGGAAGAGTATGGACAATGGAAAATCTTATTTCAGGACACAAACTGGCTCTTAAGCAATACCCCATGTCGGGGTCGTGAGGTATGAGCAGTCTGCATTATGTGCAAAAGCGATCAAAATATGGTTGCCCAACTATCAACATGCACCGCGGAAGAGCAATGAAGCGTTTTTGTTTTGTTTTTTTTGTGGTCAGAGGGTGTGAAACCTTCTGAAATCTACAGAAGAATGATGGTTCGATACGGAGACAGTTTGAGTCAGGGGAGAGAGTATGAATGGGTACAGAGATTTCAAAATGGAAGACAAAACGTCACTGACAAATGAGAAAGTCATGATGATCATCTTTTGAGATATCAAGGGTGCATTTACAGGAATGGGTGAAACTGACTAGTGCTCAATACAGTGACTGCTGGTGAACAAACTGTGACTACTTCTCGATACAGTGACATGCTAGTGAACAAACTGTGACTAGTGCTTGATAAAGTGACATGCTAGTGAACAAACTGAAGCCTGTGGTAAGATCAAACTACAGAGAACTTCTCTCAAAAGTAGTATTATTGGTGTACTGCAACACCCGCCTTCGTATGCCTGTTGGTTATACTTCGTGCTCTGATGTCTTTAAACATTGATCCCGCATATGATCCAGTGTTGGCACCATCAAACATTCTCTTGTTTGGACCCTTGAAGGAACATTTGCTGGGTCAGAGGTTTGCAGATGAGAATAAGGAAATGGAGAGATGTAATATTGATTAAACTTCACATCCAAACACTTTTCCTAGAAGGCATCAATAAGTGGGCAGATGAACCAAGTGTCTTCTCAGGAGGGGTGATAACTATGTTGAGAAATAACACACACAACATTTCTGATACACACCAGTGTAAAAAATAAATCTGCAAAATTCCTTCTACTTAATTACTTTCCCTCTTATTTGGAATTCTGTCAACTAAATATTGAATCTGGAATTTACCTATCCTGGCAAACTTTGTTAATAAAGATATTTCTGAAATTTTAACAAAAATATTACAAGGATGAGAGCTGGTCACATTGTCACATAATAAATACACTGACCAAGTAAATGTGAAGTCCCTACTATTATAGAAGTATCAGCCAAGGTTCACCTTTATAAGTTTGTTTCTTTCTGTCATCATCCACCATTTTTCTATCATTCCTGTTAGTTGATACAATAAATCCAAATGATCTGTTTTCAAGAAATGGCAAATGATGATTGTATCTTTCAACTGAACCTAGAAAAAGCAACTTGTCAGTATTGAAACAATGAAACAGATCACATCTTCTACAGATACAAGCATCTGTCTTTTCTTAAATTTGTGTTTATGATGCAACTGCACTCAGAAAAATGCCTTATCATGGTACGAGGAAAAGCAACTAAGACTAACTGTCATGGCAGGGCACACCAGGACCTAAACCTCGGTCAGCAACTAGTCTAGGATCAAAGCTCCGACAGAACATTACTTTGCTGATCCGGCAGCTTCTGTAGCTTGTCTTGTTCCAGGGGTTTTGGTGTTACTTTTCCTCTGGAGTAAACTAGGTAGGCCGAGAGAGAGATCATGCTGCATAGGTAACACATGGCCTCTACAATTCAGCCCAGGCTTTGATCTCTCATGCTGCATGGGTAACACATGGTCTCTACAATTCAGCCCAGACTTTGTGCTATGGAGAGGTATAACTTCATCCCTGGTCTGGTTGTAATTATGCCTTTTCTGCAGAACAATGTAACAAACGTTCATCTGCCATGATGGCAGGTGCCAGTTGCCAGTGTACTCTGCAACATCCCTCCTCATAAAAAAACTCAATAATGAGCTGTCACACCATAACTAAAACTGCAAAAATAAATAAATAAAACACACCATACATCTTTCCTTTTCTTAATAAAAAGAAATATGTTCAAGTCAATATTGTGGGAAAAGTTCTAAAGCAACCAATTAAGTGAAAAGTGTCCCCAGCAGACACAATTCATGGGAATCAAATAAATGCCTTTAAGTAAACAGTTGGTTCAGTATATGGAATGCATTAAAAGTGGCATGTTTCATACCATTGTTATTCTCTATTAATAAAAATTACAAAGGAATAATATTCAATATAAAAGCAAACCCAGATTGATAACAAATATATCCTTTCTCAGAGGATTCAATATTTTTTTTATATGTCCCAGGATTCCATCCACTTCAGTCGGTGCATCATGCTTCCTTCATCAATTGCCATTGGCCCAGACATGCCATACACCAACGGGTAAAAGAGATAGAAGCTGAAAAGAGAGAGAGAGAGGGTGAAATATGATACATTATCATCTACTTAGAGAGTATGATATCACCTATTTTAAACACAAAAGCCAACAACAATAAGTGGCATGATTTATTGCCTGGCATATTTCGCTAAATCTCCTCAGATGGAGTTGCAGAGTTATATATCATATGACGTGAAGAAATCAACTATACTTTGGCTGAAATATTTAAAACACATAATCACTGATATTGTTCGAATGTTGAGCATATTTTTCCCACTTAGTAATAGTAAATTTAAAATAAAGTCTTTCTGTCTGCATAAAATTGGTTGGAAACACCTAATGGCTAATGCCTCGATATATTAAGCAATTTTAAACATTATTTCTCGATTGCAATATATTGGGGTGTTAATAATATGGCCGCAAATTAGCAGGTGTTGAGAGATGGCCAAGCTTGGAGTTTTATAGCCTTTTGACTGCACAGGGATTCCTGAAGACTGATTAACTCTCTTTTACATCCATCCTTGAGTGCTTAACAATATTTAACATAAATGTTTAACTACACAGAAACATGAGTGTTTAACAATACTGAAACATTAATATTTAATAACACAGAAACATGAATGTTTAATAACACAGAAACATGAATGTTTAACAAGACTGAAACATGAATGTCTAATAATTCAGAAACACATACATTGGCACCTTGCCGTCTTGACAGACGATAGTTTGTGCTTTAAAAAGGCATAATAACTTTTAACTATGGCGGTAGCGAGTGTGACTGATAAGGCCAATTTGCGCTGTAAATGTCCGTTCACAGTGGGTGCATGTGAACACGTGGTCATTTCCACCATCATGCACCATCTTACGTCTCAAACGCTTGGTGTGTGACTTTTCTGCAATAGTTTTCTCCTTTGACTTTATTCCATTTCTGATATTTGCCCTCCATGCAACACGTTCAGCGGCGACTTGCTCCCAATGTGCATTATCAATGCCTGTATCAATCATGTCCCGCTTACACACATCTTTGTATCGTAGTAGAGGCCGACCCTGAGATCTCTTACCCATCTGTAATTCACCAAAAAAGATATCCTTTGGTATTCTACCATCATCCATCCTCCTAAGATGTCCTATCCATCTAAGTCTACGAAGACTGAGCATGGAATAAACTGTCACACAACCTGATCTTTCCAATACTTCAGTATTTGTGATTTTGTCTTGCCATTTAATACCAAGAATTCTTCGCAGACACCGCATATGAAAGCTGTTTAAATTGTTCTCTTGGTGTGAGTAAGTTGTCCAGGTTTCACTGCCATAGAGAAGAGTACTAAGGACACAGGCTTGATAGACAAGGACTTTTGTTTTGACAGTAAGCTTCCTGTTCTCCCAGACTCTTTTTCTTAACCTGTTCATTGTTGTTGCTGCCTTACCAATCCGGATGTTGATTTCCTGATCTAGGGATAATTTGCTATTTACCACCGATCCTAGATATGTAAAATGGTCTACTATCTCTAGTTCGGCGTCGTCAATAAAGATTGATGGTACCCCATGTGCACCTTGTGACATAATCTGTGTCTTCTTTTTGCTAATTGTTAAACCAAATTCAGAACAAGCATTGGAGAATGCAGATAGTAGACATTGCAATTCTTCCTCAGAGTGGGTCGTAACTGCAGCATCATCTGCAAAAAGCAACTCTCTGATCAGTACCCTCCTAATTTTGGTCTTAGCCTTCAATCTCTGAGCATTGTAGAGGCCGCCATCTGAGCGTGAGTGAATGTATATACCACCATCCTGATCACGAAATGCATATTTCAGTAGAAGTGAAAAGTATATTCCAAAGAGGGTGGGAGCTAGTACACAACCTTGCTTAACTCCACTCTTGATTTCAAATTCTTCAGAAGTTGCACCATCAAACTTGATTATACCCTTCATGCCTGTGTGGAACGATTCCACAATGGACAGAAGAGTTGGTGGGCAGCCAATCTTCTTTAGTGCCTTGAACAGACCCTCACGACTGACCAAATCAAATGCCTTTGTGAGGTCGATGAAGGCAATAAACAGTGGTTGATTCTGTTCACGGCATTTTTCTTGCATTTGTCGCAATGAGAATATCATATCAGTGGTAGACCGGTTCTGTCGAAAGCCACACTGTGATTCGGGGTAGACTTGATCTCCTAGGACTTGAAGTCTGCGCAGAACAATTCTGGCAAATACTTTTCCAACAATACACAGAAGTGAGATACCCCTATAGTTGTTGCAGTCGCTCCGATCGCCCTTGTTCTTGTACAGTGTTATGATGCTTGAATCTTTGAAATCCTGTGGGACTTGTCCTTCACGCCAGCATAGCTCTATTAGCTGGTGGATCTGTATAGTGAGTGTGTCTTGCCCACTCCTGATAACCTCTATTGGAATCCCATCCTTACCTGGAGCCTTGCCAGATGCAAGTTCATTTATAGCACACTTAACTTCTGTTATGGTGGGAAGTGTGTCCAGGTGGTCAAGAGTTGGTAGAGCCTCTATGGCGTTGAGGGCATTATCCGCTAGTTTGGTCTCACTTGAGTAAAGCTCCAAATAGTGCTCTACCCATCTGTCCATCTGCTGTTTCTTATCAGTGATGACTTCTCCAGTCAAGGTTTTCAATGGTGCACTTCTTTTGATCACTGGACCACAGGCTTTCTTTATTCCTTCATACATGCTTCTTATGTCTCCCTTATCACTTGCAACGCGTGGCGCCCCATGTCTACGCCAACTGACAAGGACTTATAACCCGTAACAGTTGCCTCTCGCTTTGATTCCGAGACCAGTTAAGACCAGGGATGGAGTTATTGCCTCTCCATAGCACAAAGCCTGGGCTAAAATATAGAGATCATGTGTTGCCCATGCAACATGATCCCTCTCTCGGCCTGCCTAGTTCACTCCAGAGGAAAGGTAACACCCCTACATCTGGAACAAGACAAGCTGCAGAAGCTGCCGGATCAGCAAAGCAATGCTCTAACTGTCCGCCTGTCGGAGCTTCGATCCTAGACCAGTCGCCAACCAAGGCTTAGGGCCTGGTCTGCCCTGCCATGACAATTTTGTCTTTAGCTTGCATTTCCTCGCACCAGGGTAAGGCTTGTACCCTCCCAATTGCGCTCTTCCGCCCGAAGCCGTTGGCACAATGTGGGGTGTCGGGTTTGGTAAGCGCCGCCCAACGTTCGGCGCTAACAGAAACCAGGTAGTACCGTCTACTGTTATACGGTAGCTCAGTCATATCTGACTAAGACCTGACTGCAAATTCAGATCTCGGTCTTTGGTTTTCTGGATCAACTCTGGTGCTGATATTCCTCCATGCCACCGTCTCAATCCATCCAGCATCACTTCTCTTGGTCTACCTCTGCCTCTCTTCCCCTCGATCTTTCCAGTTGTTACGATGTTCTCCAATGCCTCTCTTCTCATCACGTGACCGAAGAAAGATGTTTGTCTCTGTCTTATTGTTGTATATGTATGCTGTTTCAGGCAGTCGTCGTTAGTTACTCTGGCAGTCCAAGGAATTCGCAACATTCGTCTCAGGAACCACATCTCTGTTGCTTCTAATTTCTTCTTAATTTGTTCATTTACGTTCCAAGATTCACTGCCATACAGCAAAACTGGTTCTACATAGCATTTCAGCACTCTCTCTCTTACATTCAGTGATAGTGACTTATTGCACAAGATACTCTTCATTTTCTGAAAAGCGGCTTTTGCCTGCCCTATTCTACTCCTAATCTCTGTTGTACATCTTCCATCTGATGTTATAAATGCCCCTAGGTATCTAAAATTATCAACTTGGTTAAGGATTTTCCCTTCTATTTCTATGTCACATTTTGGTGTCACCATTTTTTTTGATATTACCATAGTTACTGTTTTCTTGATATTCAAGGAGAGTCCTTTCCTTGCACTCTCTGTTACTACAACGTCTAATAATTGTTGTAGGTCTGTTGAATTATCCGCCACCAATACTGTGTCATCTGCATAGCGTATATTATTTATATTATAACCTCCAACTAGTATTCCTGGCATCTCTTTGATCTCTCTCATTATTACTTCGCTATACAGGGAGAAAAGATCTGGTGACAAGACACACCCTTGTCGTACTCCTAGCTTTATCCGTTCGTAACTACCCTCTTTATTTCCCATTTTAATTGCTGCTACTTGGTTCCAGTAAACATTCTTTATTATTCTTAAATCTTTTCCATCAATGTTGATATCTTCCAACATTTTAATCAGTTCATCATGTTTTACTTTATCAAATGCCTTAGTATAATCTATGAAGCACAAATATATGTCTCTCTGTTTCTCTTTAATACCACAGAAACATGAATGTTTAACAATACTGACACATGAATGCTTAACAACACTGAAACATGAATGTTTATCAATACTGAAACATGAATATTTAATAACACAGAAACATGAATGTTTAATAACACTGAAACATTAATATTTAATTAATTAATTAATTCAGTAGCATGTCCTGCAAGGTGTGGAATGCGCCTGGCCCTGCAGCCAGCAGGGTTAGGATCGGCTAGCCTCTCCCAGGAGGGGTGAAGAGCGAAAATTAGTAGCCTGCCGATGACCCACAGACTACACAAGTCAACCCCCACCTCCTCGTGGTGCAGACCGGGCAACCATGACCACGAGGTCATGGGCTAACGGGGCTATGGCTCGCCATAGGGGATGGACTCCCTGTGGTCAGATTTGTGTCCTAAACCTGCGACTGGCCTAGCAAGCCGGCAGGGGATCTTCATACTGCTCGTAGAAAAACTAAGAAGTATAAACGGACTGACCCAAACGGATATCGATTATAACTAAAGAAGAACAAACAACAATTCACCTAAACGAACATCCCTTGAAACAAGTGAAGAGTTTTAAGTACCTGGGAAGTATAATATCATCAAATGGCAGATCAGAAGACGAGATCGAAAATAGATGCAATAAGGAAAATCAACTCATTGGACAAATGGCACCAATACTAAAGAACAAACATGTATCAATAACTACTAAGAAAGTACTTTACAACACAATCTTCCTACCAACTCTATGCTATCAATGCCAAACCTGGGCAATGACAGAAAAAGAGAAAAGAAAAATCACAACAACAGAAATGAGGTTCCTGAGAAGAATACTCAACGTATCAAGAAGAGATAAGATCAGAAATGAAGAAATCAGGACTAAAGTGGGGGTTAAAGCAGCACTAGATTTTATTAGAAAGCAGCAAGTCAAATGGTTTGGCCATGCAAGTAGGTTATCAGTCAACAGCATATCACAACAAGCAATGATGTACAGACCAGATGGAAACAGAGGAAGAGGCCGACCACGTAAACGTTGGACGGAGGGAATAGCAGAGTCCATGGGAATATCGATATATGAAGCCCATAATCGGGCACTCTCACGAAGTTTATACTTCACCTCGACACCGCAAGGAACAAGAGGAACATGATGAGATGAGATAAGATGAGTAGCATGTCCTTTGCAGAACCTCGCTCCCATAATAACCTTCAGGAAAACCTCTCGATCACAAGCAAGATGTCCCACGTCCATTACACCCATATGGAGATCATCCGCCACATTCTGCACCCATCTTCTCTTTGGCCTTCCTCTTCCTCTCTTCCCAGGCATATACCCCTCCATTATTGTTCTCTTCAAACTTTCGTGATGTTTCAAGTGACCAAATATTTCAATTTTCTTTGTTTTATCGACTTTAATAGCCAACCCTATTCAATATTTAGCACTTGAAGTACAGATGCATTTGTTCTTTTCTTTACCCAAAATATTCTTAAAACTTGTCTATAACATTTGTATTCAAAGGCATGTATGCACTGTTCAGCTTGTTTAGTAAGTGTCCAGGTCTTACAGGCGTATGTTGCAATGGGAAAGATGCATGCTTTTAAAATTCTAAATTTTGTAGTTCTATCTGTCCCACACCATAATTTATTCAGTTGTTTTAGTCTTTGAAGAGCAACTGATAGTCGTCGTTTAATTTCTTTCATTGTGTCACCATTGTTGGTAATCAATGACCCAAGATATTCAAAATTTTCCATCACCTCCAATCTTTCCTTATTAATATATATTTCTTTCTCCATAGTAGTTTTATCTGTATGCATTATCTTTGTTTTTTCTATGTTAAGATATAAGTATAAGAATATTTAATAACACAAAAAAATGAATGTTTAACAGCACTGAAAAATGTATGTTTAGCAACACAGAAACATGAATGTTTAATAACACAGAAGCATGAATGTTTAACAATACTGAAACTTGAATATTTAATAACACAGAAACATGAATGTTTAACAACACTGAAACATGCATGTTTAACAACACACAAACATGACAACATTGAAACATGAGTCTTTAACAACACTGAAACAAGATTGTTTAACAACATCAAAACATGAGTGTTTAACAGTACTGAAACATGAAAGTTCAACAATGCTGAAACACAAAAGTTTAACAACAATGAGATATAAACAACAGAAATAAACAGTTTAAGAACAGAAATAAACAGTTAACAACAATGAAAGTTAACAATAATGAAACATGAAAGTTCAACAATGCTGAGATAGGAATGTGCAACAAAATCAAACCTGTATAAAATGCCACCAGATATGATGAACAAGGAAGTGTGAAACACCGTCATTGAACAGCTCTCTGGAACGCTCACACACAGCACGGTGATCAGGAAATCCAGCATGACACCTGAAGCAACAGGTCAGAATCAAGTTTAGTCTATTTACCTCCCATCAAGTCACATTGGGGGTAAGACCACCACCTCCATGTCAAAAAGGCACTTTAATACAGTCAGTATAATGACAGCCGTGGTCACTAAAATATCAGCAACGGTCAGTATAATGACAGTCATGGTCAGTATAATGACAGCCACGATTTACTTTCCCAGAGAACTCTCTGCTAGACATTTCATGAGGCTGGGTCAGCCTCCAGATCTGTGGTGACTGGGAAACACACACACTTCGGCCACTTATAAGAATCAAACCTAGGACTATTAAGCTGTCAAGCAAGTGCACTAAGCACTACACCACCCCAGTTCCTCTTAGAAATAAATAAATTGAAGTATATAATTTAACCGATTTACATATTTTAACTCTGTCCCAACTAGTTCTTATAGTAACACATTCATTTATTCTGCCTGCCCTGACAAATACTAGTTTAAAATGAGTACATCCATTTGTGTCAGTGTGTTCTTGTAAAGCCATTCCACTTTCTGTTGATTTACTCAGTGTGGCTTGTTCTTGTAAAGCTGACCCATTCTATTCTCTGTCAATTTAATCAGTGTGGCTTGTTCTTATAAAGCTGACCCATTCTATTGTCTGTTGATTTACTCAGTGTGGCTTGTTCTTGTAAAGCTGACCCATTCTATTCTCTGTCAATTTAATCAGTGTGGCTTGTTCTTATAAAGCTGACCCATTCTATTTTAATTTGATTTACTCAGTGTGGCTTGTTCTTATAAAGCTGACCCATTCTATTTTAATTTGATTTACTCAGTATGGCTTGTTCTTGTAAAGCTGACCCATTCTGTTTTAATTTGATTTACTCAGTGCAGCTTGTTCTTGTAAAGCTGACCCATTCTATTTTAATTTGATTTACTCAGTGTGGCTTGTTCTTGTAAAGCTGACCCATTCTGTTTTAATTTGATTTACTCAGTGTCGCTTGTCCTTGTAAAACTGACCCAGTCTATTTTAATTTGATTTACTCAGTGTGGCTTGTTCTTGTAAAGCTGACCCATTCTATTTTAATTTGATTTACTCAGTGTGGCTTGTTCTTGTAAAGCTGACCCATTCTGTTTTAATTTGATTTACACAGTGCGGCTTGTTCTTGTAAAGCTGACCCATTCTATTTTAATTTGATTTACACAGTGCGGCTTGTTCTTGTAAAGCTGACCCATTCTATTTTAATTTGATTTACACAGTGTGGCTTGTTCTTGTAAAGCTGACCCATTCTATTTTAATTTGATTTACACAGTGCGGCTTGTTCTTGTAAAGCTGACCCATTCTATTTTAATTTGATTTACACAGTGCGGCTTGTTCTTGTAAAGCTGACCCATTCTATTTTAATTTGATTTACTCAGTGTGGTTTGTTCTTATAAAGCTGACCCATTCTATTTTAATTTGATTTACTCAGTGTGGCTTGTTCTTATAAAGCTGACCCATTCTATTTTAATTTGATTTACTCAGTGTGGCTTGTTCTTGTAAAGCTGACCCATTCTATTTTAATTTGATTTACTCAGTGCAGCTTGTTCTTGTAAAGCTGACCCATTCTATTTTAATTTGATTTACTCAGTGTAGCTTGTCCTTGTAAAACTGACCCATTCTATTTTAATTTGATTTACTCAGTGTGGCTTGTTCTTGTAAAGCTGACCCATTCTATTTTAATTTGATTTACTCAGTGTGGCTTGTTCTTGTAAAGCTGACCCATTCTATTTTAATTTGATTTACTCAGTGTGGCTTGTTCTTGTAAAGCTGACCCATTCTGTTTTAATTTGATTTACTCAGTGTGGCTTGTTCTTGTAAAGCTGACCCATTCTGTTTTAATTTGATTTACTCAGTGTGGCTTGTTCTTGTAAAGCTGACCCATTCTGTTTTAATTTGATTTACACAGTGCGGCTTGTTCTTGTAAAGCTGACCCATTCTGTTTTAATTTGATTTACACAGTGCGGCTTGTTCTTGTAAAGCTGACCCATTCTATTTTAATTTGATTTACACAGTGTGGCTTGTTCTTGTAAAGCTGACCCATTCTATTTTAATTTGATTTACACAGTGTGGCTTGTTCTTGTAAAGCTGACCCATTCTATTGTCTGTTGATTTACTCAGTGTGACATGTTCTTGTAAAGCTGACCCATTCTATTGTCTGTTGATTTACTCAGTGTGACATGTTCTTGTAAAGCTGACCCATTCTATTGTCTATTGATTTACTCAGTGTGGCTTGTTCTTGTAAAGCTGACCCATTCCACTTTCTGTTTTTGTTGATTTACTCATTGCACTTTTATAGATTTACTGCAGGTCAACCCATTTCATTTCTCTAATTTAGAATTACAACTGCCTAGAACAGGAACCATGACCTCTATGTCAATGACACACTTCTAATCACAGATGGCCACCTAGAGCTGTAATTTCAGAAATGATATGGACGACAACAGAGAAATGTATAATTTTATTGTCTTTGTGAGGGCTTGTCTACAAGTGTCTCATCGTCATCATGGAGATCCTTTGTAAAATCCGGCCCTCATCATGGCCCACCAAAAAAAAAAATTCCTCAATCTCCTGCCATTTCTTCTGCCTCTTTCCAGTTTCTGCAATGTCCTGTGTTCATGTTCATGCTGATCGACCCTGTCTCTTCCTTTAGGAACCATGTCTTCTAAAACTGTACTTTCTAAGCTGCTGTAAAGTTTAGTATAGCCAAAGTATTTCAGTTTCTGAGACATGAAGCTGTTGATGAACTGTTTTCATCAATGTTCAGATCTTGTGGAATGTCCATTAGGAGTGTGTATTTGATAGTTTTTCACACGACCTCAACATACTTATTTTGACTGCCTGTGTATTGTCAAACTACTGTATTCTCATCATCATCATGTGCTGTGCCGATAAGCGTGGGCGGTCATGTTTCACCATCTCACTTGAGTTGTGAATCAGCTCAGTGTTCTAATCTCGACCATGCCACGTAGCCAAGCGATCCAGGTATTTACTTCTCTGCCTTCCCTTTGTCCTCTTCCCCTTGATTTTGCCAGTTGTCACCAAGTTCTCTAATTTATTTCTTCTCATAACGTGACCAAACAATTGTGACTGTTTATGTCATCTAATCAGTTTATGATTTTCATTTGTTTCTTGTAGGGACTTGGTCATTGGTTTTTCTGTCTGTTCATGGTATTCTTTGCATTTTCCTCAGAAACCACATTTCCACAGCCATCAGATGTTTTTCAGCCTGTTTGCTAATTGTCCATGCTTCACATCCATACAAAAGCACAGATTCTATGTAGTACCTCAACACTCTTTTTCTCATTGCAAATGACATCTTTTTATTGGTCAGTATATTTTTCATCTTGCTAAAGGCTACTTTCACCATGGTGATTCTTGTTCTAATCTCTTCAAGGCATCTCCCATCAGATGTTACGACTGTTTCGAGATAATTGTACCGATTCACTTGTTTAAGAATATTCCCATTTACAATGTGGTATTTCATTTTCCCTTGTGGCGACCATAATCTACAGGTTTGTTATTTGCTATATTTTACAACCATCAATTGATTTTAAAAACTTGTCTGTTGTCTATAATTTCTTGACTGCACTATTTCAACCAGCTTTGCCATGGTAAAATGGTAACATGTCCACCTATTGTTACCATTCTTTACAATTCTATCTGCATCATCCAGAGCCTTAGATCAAACCAAAACAAATGTACAAGCTAGTGAAGTTGTTTTAAGGCAGTGACTGTACAACCTACTCTGTATTTCTAAAACTATGCCAGAGGGAAAGGTGGAAGGCAAACGTGCTAGAGGATGACAATGGCTTAAATGGGAAGGTAACATCAAAGGGTGGTCTTGAATGTGAATGTTGAAAATGTACCACCACAGCAAGGGTCAGACAATGACAGAGATGAAAAGTAGTTGAATGTTGATGTGATGATGGTAAGATTCTAGTTAAATTATTTACCATTTGTTTGGAATTTTCTTCTGCATGAATATGAAAGTTGAACAATGAGTAATGACATAGTGAGGAAATGATAATCAATATCTCCTGGAGACCAGACACCTGAAGAAGATAGGAGAGCAATATCTTGTGGAGACCAGACACCTTAAGATAGGAGAGCAATGATATCTTGTGGAGACCAGACACCTGAAGAAGATAGGAGAGCAATATCTTGTGGAGACCAGACACCTTAAGAAGATTGGAGAGCAATGATAATCAATATCTCCTGGAGACCAGACACCTTAAGAAAAAGATTGCAGAGTCATGACAACCAATGTCTGATCTATACCAGGCACAGTAAGTAATGTTTATGCTTTAAGTGTTTAAAACCCCTGATTAGTACTCTCTGAGCAAACTCAAACAATATAATACAAATTCTGCAAAAATAATTTTCCTGTTACAATAAAGTTGAGTTAAGTTGAGCTAAGAACCGACATCACTGCACAATAAAGTTATCAATCCACTGAGCTTACCCCCAAACATGGCACTGTAGAGGAATGCTGGGAAGTAGTGATGGAAGTACAGCACACGTGTCATGCCCCAGAAAGGCAGGTAGTGTAGAAGCCAACCCAACAGCAACCACCAACACACTTTGAATGTCCTCTCGTAGTAAACTGTCAACAACAAAATCAACCATCTGACTTTATCTTTCCTCTTCTACGCTTGTGTGTATGGAAGCATCAAGTTAATCAGTATTTAAACTTTTTTTTCCATTGATGACAATGATGATAACAAATGAAATATGATGATGATGATAATGATAATAATGATGATATAAATGCTATAAGATTCATATAAAGACCTACTACACTCACTTGTAAAATGTTGTAAGGCGGAGGGGGGAGGAAAACAAGCCACTAAACTACTGTTAAATAGTTAGTTGCATGTCCTTTACAGGACGTTGCAGTCAACTCCAGCATTGTACTTTTGGCTGTTTGTGATTTACTAGGCAAGTTTATGTTCACTAGTTTCAAACACACCGTATTCCCTTAGTGAATTTAAAAACAGAAGCCATAAAAAATATGTTGCATGATTTATGAACAACAAACGATTATATTGAGATTGTATTATATATCAAATATATTGAGATTATATTATATATCAAATATATTGAGATTATATTATATATCAAATATATTGAGATTATATTATATATCAAATATATTGAGATTATATTATATATCAAATATACTGAGGCATTAGCAATCAGGTGGTTCCAGCCGGTTGTGTGTAAACAGAAAGAGTTGGTTCTAAATGTGAAATGACCGTGGGGATAACGAGGTTCCACATTCAAACAATACCTGTGACCATGTGTTTTAATTCTTTCAGCTTAAGTACAGGGTGTATTTTTAATGACTGTGCAGCTTTTGAAAATATTACCTTTCCAAGTTTTGTATTCGCTCTCTGTGGGTGTTACATAATAGGTAAATACAAAACTTGGAACGGCAATATTTTCAAAAACTGCAGTCTTTAAAAATACACCCTATATTATTCATTTACTCACTTCATATGATTTATAACTGTGCAGTATGCACCTGAGAAGATGCAGCGAAATATTCCAGGCAATAAATTGTGCAATATATTGTTTGTGACTTCTTTGTTCAAGTTCAGTAGTTTGCCACTGCTTTCTGAATGACCAGCACTCATGCCATTGTATGAAATACCAGCGCAAGGTGGTTTGCCAAATCGCCCACAGCTGCCTTTCAAACGTGGTATGTGAAATTGTGGATTTCATTCATAACACCTACACCACTGTGCCACTTACGCTATTGTAACTCCCTCTAAAATTTTGATGGGCACATATCGTAAATACTAGCCATAAGTAAACGGTGATGATGATGATGATGTTGATAATGAGGATGAAGCTGGTGATGATGATGAAATAACTAAAATTCAAGAAACAGGTTACAATACTCACTCCTGAGGTTCAAGTTGATGGGCACGTTTCTCTTGCGTCTGGCAGTAAATGATATCCATAGGATGAGAAATAAAACTTTGAGCACTAGTAATGACCAGAAGAAAACTGGGTTTCCAAGCATGTAGATTCTGTGGT
The DNA here is from genome assembly GCA_963921405.1 of Cepaea hortensis. Lineage (NCBI taxonomy): Eukaryota > Metazoa > Mollusca > Gastropoda > Stylommatophora > Helicidae > Cepaea > Cepaea hortensis. Next base: position 24,675,099 of record OY992881.1, on the reverse strand, counting down.
CTAAGCCCGAGAATATCTGACCCTGGTTGTCAGAATAAGCATTTAATTTCTTGGTTTAAGGATGATAAAACAAGCATTAGTTTCTTGGTTTAAGGTTGACAGAACAAGCATTTAGTTTCTTTGTTTAAGGTTGACAGAACAAGCATTTAGTTTCTTGGTTTAAGGTTGGAAGAACAGGCATTTAGTTTCTTGACTTAAGGTTGACAGAACAAGCATTTAGTTTCTTGGTTTAAAGATGACAAAAAAGAAGTTTCTTGATTTAAGGATGACAGAACAAGTATTTAGTTCCTTGGTTTAAGGTTGACAGAACAAGCATTTAGTTTCTTTGTTTAAGGTTGACAGAACAAGCATTTAGTTTCTTGGTTTAAGGATGACAGAAGAAGCATTTAGTTCCTTGGTTTAAAGATGACAAAAAAGAAGTTTCTTGATTTAAGGATGACAGAACAAGTATTTAGTTCCTTGATTTAAGGATGACAGAACAATTATTTAGTTTCTTGGTTTAAGGATGACAGAACAAGCATTTAGTTTCTTGGTTTAAAACAAACTATCAGATGGTGCATCTCACTCACCATATGTTGTCATGTGTATGTGCCGATTTGTCCAGTGACACACTAGTTGTAAACAATCCTCAATTTGTCACCTCAAATACAATCTTTGCTGATACAAAACTTGAATCTAAACTAAAGCATTTTTACATATGCTGTTTCATCCGTTATTGTGTTTTCATCTAACCATCATTCAGTCTTCCATACATCTCCCTTGTCCATTGTGAATATTAAAACTCCTGGAAAGCTCTTAAAAACAACATATCCATCCGCTTGAAATAGGTTGCCAGCCATCCCTAACATAGTGAATGATGAGATCTGACAACAAACCCTAATCCAACAACTCTCATGCCATTGTCAGCAAAACAACCTAACTGTTGCACCAAAGAATAAAAACAGGGAACTATACTTATCACCAAAAATATGGCAAATCTTGGTCTCATATAATCCCTACCTTATCACCACCTCCTCCTCCTCCTCCTACTATTTCTTCCTCCCCCTCCCCCTCCTTGTACACCTTCATACATCAGCCTGAATATAATTAAAGATAGCCACTCAGATTGTTGACAACTCAAAAGAGTTTGTCCAAAATGGAGCCTGTGTGGATCAAATCATTCTCTGTTCACCATATGTAGGACACTCCTGCAACAATATTTAACCGTCATTTTACCAGTTCCAGTTACATTCATCAGTATCTCCTATACTAAGCTTATTAAATAAGCGGTATCCCGTCTATGTCCTGTGTGGAGTCTGAAGACTGCCTGACTGTCTCATAACATGGTAATATGCATTGTTTATGTTCAAAACATTCATTTACAATCTTTTTTCCCTATGTGAATGTAACATGCACAATAGATAATTGATGTACGAAAGATGAGTTGTTGGAAGGGCCGAATATAAGACGGGCCTGTGTGCCCAATTTGTGACCCTTTGAAAATAAAGATTGTTTGTCTGTTTGTTTACCTTGTAATCCAAGGGCCACTGCCAAGGATGTGAAGTGATTTCTCCTTCCTTGGGCTTCAGGCCGCTGTTCCCTTGGGTCATGACTGCATGGCTTTCCAGAAACTTCTCCCAGAAGGATGGTGAGTACACTTCAAAGCTGACATTGGGCACTACGGAAGGCAGACACCATGTCTATCAGCATGGCAGCTGAAGCACACAATATTCAACTAGAAATAATTGACTAAACCTAATGTCAGCCAGTCCCTATGTGCGGAAGTGAATCATGACCTGGTTACATCCCAACATGCCTCTCTGCAGGTGTGAAATTCTGATACAGATCCTACACACTCCACAGATCCTACACACCCCACAGATCTTATACACCCCACAGATCTTACACACCTCACAGATCTTACACACCCCACAGATCCTACACGCCCCACAGATCCTACACACCCCACAGATCTTACACACCCCACAGATCCTACACATCCCACAGATCCTACACACCCCACAGATCTTAAACACCCCACAGATCTTAAACACCCCACAGATCTTACACACCCCACAGATCTTACACACCCCACAGATCTTACACACCCCACAGATCTTACACACCCCACAGATCCTACACACCCCACAGATCTTACACATGCCACAGATCTTACACACCCCACAGATCTTACACACCCCACCAGATCTTACACACCCCACAGATTTTAGACATCCCACAGATCTTACACACCCCACAGATTCTACACACCCCACAGATCTTAGACATCCCACAGATCTTACACACCCCACAGATCCTACACACCCCACAGATCCTACACACCCCACAGATCCTACACACCCCACAGATCTTACACACCCCACAGATCTTACACACCCCACATATCCTACACACCCCACAGATCTTAGACATCCCACAGATCTTACACACCCCACAGATCCTACACACCCCACAGATCTTAGACATCCCACAGATTTTACACACCCCACAGATCCAACACACCCCACAGATCTTACACACCCCACAGATACTACACACCCCACAGATCTTAGACATCCCACAGATCTTACACACCCCACAGATCCTACACACCCCACAGATCTTACACACCCCATAGATCTTACACATCACACAGATCCTACACATCTCACAGATTTTACACATCCCACAGATCCTACACACCCCACAGATCTTACACACCCCACAGATCTTACACATCCCCCAGATCTTAGACATCCCACAGATCCTACACACCCCACAGATCTTACACACCCCACAGGTTTCTGTGACTGGAGAAGGGAAGGAGGTTCTGAAACACATTCCCTTGGAGACTGTACTTTGGTACCAAGTTGGGAGAAATGGCTCTACACCAACCATACTCTGAGAGATACAAGTCCTTGTCAGGGCTGAGATAACCCCAACACCAATCCATCGAACTTCAGAGTTAAAACTCACTCATTCAGGGGATCCCCAACCAAACAACTACCAACCACAATAGAGTTGAGCTAAGTTGGGTCCAGAACTGACACCCCAGATCTCGGGATATTCCCATACGAGCTCCATTCTCATCTTCAACAGTCAACATTAAGTCCCAGTACCAGTTATAGTCTGATTATGTGTCCGTCTGGCCTTTCCTTGGACTATTGAGTGTCGGTCAGATCCACTGGTCACTCCCTGCACCATCATTCTCTCCAGGCCATGATGATTATCTGTTCTGCCACACTAAACATATGATCCCAAAGTGACCTGATTATGTCTACCTTATTGTACACGAATACCCCACCTAGCACTGCAGACCCAGCCAATCTGTCACCTGCTCATTTTCCACCACACCAGCATGACCTGGGGAAAAGATACATTGGATGCTCCCGATCTTTTGATTTAAAAAAAAATTAAAGATGCCACTCTGCATAGAAAAAACTGAACTAAATGGGAAACGTCTCGAACAGGTCAACAGTTTTTTTTTTAAATCTTAATCATGAAACACAAAGACAATGACTGAGGTGAAAAAAAGATGAAGAGGTACGTCAGAATAATCATGGAAGTATCTCCAATGCACAAAATATTATAACAAACAAACCACTACTTTACTGTATAAATTGTAATTTCACAACACACGACATATTCTAACAAACAAACCACAATATTATTACTTGAAACTGAAGGCTGTAATTTCTAACAAACCGCTACTGTCTTGCTAAAGCTATTCTAAGAAAACATTAATTTATTACTTAGAACTGTAGGTTGCAATTTCACATCATGTGAAATAATTTAGCAAACCACTAAATTATCTCCTGAAACTGAGGATTATAATTTCACAACATGTGAAATATTCTTTTTTTTTTTAAACACTGATTTATGCCTTAAATCTGAAGGTTGTAATTTTACAGCATGTAAAATATTCTTACAAGCAAAACACAACTTTATTGTTTAAAATTGAAGGTTGGAATTTCACATATGAAATATTCTAACAAACAAACCACTACTTTACTGTTTAAAATTTAAAGGTGTAATTTCAGAACTTGAAATATTCCAACGAACAAACCACTACTTTATTGTAAAAACTTTTTAACTTTAAAAAAAAATATTTTTTTTTAAATATCCTTCTTCCCTATCTCCCTCCTAGTATGTGTGCATGTGTGAAACAAAATTTAAATGAAAACAACACACATTTAAACATACAATATATATCAATATATCAATATATATCAATATATATATATATATATATATATATATATATATATATATATATATATATATATATATATATATATATATATATATATATATATACCAACTGAGAGTTGAAGAAAATTAAAACAGAAAAAAGATACCTACATCTTGCATCTATGACCTCTTCAACGCTCCATGCTGAAGTTGTATCACGGAGGTTGGGCTGACACGTCACCTCAAGCTGTTCCCAGCCCCTGAAATTCAGATAGGAGACATTTTTTTAAATATTAAATTTTTTAAAGTTTGCTTGCTTTGAGCTCAAGCGTAGTTCATACATGTGCTGATACTACTTTTAGTGCATTGGACTGATTTTGAGTGAGGATTAGCTTTAACTATTACCATTGTCCCTCGCCATCAAGCGAACCCACTTTGACTTCAGGGGTACTTGTAATTTAAGTCTCCAAGACAAGGACAAGAGGTCAAAATTTTAGCCCAGCTGAATGGTATGGTTGAACCCACAACCTCGGCATCAGCATTCCAGATATTTAAGAACAACCGCTCTTATCCATTAGTCATGCTAAGCTCCAGATATGAGGACAAGCCTGTAGCAATGGTCAAGATGGCCAGTGCGTTAGCGGAGTTGATAGGAAACTGCACTGTCATAAGTGTGGTCAGAGGCCAGATCAACATGAAAGTGAGGGAAAGACTGGCCATCTATTTATCCATGCACTCAGGCCTACAAAATGTGATGGCGCTGTCACATAACAGACCCATGGCAGGAAACTGCTTCGGGGAAATTTATTTTGTAATGGCCAAGATAATCCCACAACAGACAAATCCACGACTAGACTTACTTGGCAATGAATAAACCATGTGAGGGGAAAAGTGAAGCTTTCCAGATGTGGTTATATACACTGTTTTTTGGAAAAATGGTTTCTAGTGAATATATAATTCACTCACTGGCACCTTGCCGTCCTGACAGACAATAAATAGTTTGTTACCTTGTGCTTGACAACAGACATAACTACAACCCATGACGGGGATCATGGATGGAGCTGTGCCTCCACATAGCAAAAAGCCTGGGCTGAACTTTAGAGTCCATGTGCTGCCTGCCCATGAGGCATAGACCCTCTCCTGGCTTGCCTAGTTTACTCTAATATAACACATATATCCAGGGGTTATATTGTTTGTAAGTCAGTTTTCTTCTATGTTCTGATCTTGCAGAATTTTATTATTATTATTATTATTCTTGATACATGGTTAATATGGGGGTTGAGTGGTCTTGAGGTATGGTGTCTGCCTCGAGTGCTGGAGGTCCTGGGTTCAAATGCCGGTGAGGGCCAGGATTATTCCATGTGGACTTCTAGGAACAAAATTTCCCCCTGGTCTCTGGGTAGTGAGATCGGATGCCCATGTGTAATGTTGTGCACGTAAAAGAATCCCTTCGCAGTTGGAAATCAAAAAAGAGTACCCTAACGGCGCTGCCCGGGCAACATCTTGAGTTAAAAGCCTACCCAAAGTATTTCAGGATCCTCGCCGGTGCTACAGAGTTCATGCATTGAGCTGAGATTCTCCTTACTCAGGCTTGAGTTTGGAGTAGAACGGAGCACTAATGGGTTACATCCACGTGCTGTGATGTTGATCCGTCGACTAAACTAAACTTGATACATGATATTCTAAGAATCTTACTGTTACATTTAAGTTCAAAAGTTCTGATTTTCTTCTTTAGTGATTGCAAAATGTACATTGCCAGGGGAAAGATGTACGTTCTTAAAACTACTTTGAAGTTAAACATAAATAATGACTAATAACATACTAACTTAACAACATATATCAGACAGGAATCAGATGTTAACATTTCACCAACCATTTTGGAAGTTTTTTATCATGAGAATGCAACAGACATCTGGCATGGTAGTGGACAAATTTAATCTTTGACCTGACAGTTTGAACTTTGTCACCGCTGCTAGCGCCCTCTACCTCCACCATCCAGATATCATTGGCATCTCCTGTACCATTCTGGAAATATACCAATCATTCCAGATGAAGACATTGTCATGAAACATGATGTTGAGAATTATGACATACTACAATATAATTCTGTGAAATTTGAGGTATGAAATGGCACACCTACACAAAATTAGCATATTATATGTCCTTGTCAATTCAATCAGTTTAACTCCTTTCTCATTTCTCTCTACACCGCCATATTCATCAGTAAAATCATCTTTCTTCTCCTAATTTTGCATTGAAAATTCCATGAACTATAGTGCTTTCATAATGTTTTTTTACTTCCACAGTAACCATGTTAAATTATTTGTAAAACTTGTCAATTTCTGTGCTGTCTGCAGTTGGTGCATGGACTTTTATGATATTACTATTTACTATTTTGCCACTTAACATGACTAACAGAAATCAATCTGATCCTTTTATTGTTTTCACTGTTTCTCGGTCCAAGATTATATTTACATGCCTTTGATGTTTGCGCTCTGTTGAGTTTATTATTCTATATTTGTCCGAGTTAATTTTCCCAGCTCTAATCTGTCTTGTTTCACATAATCCTCATATATTTACAATATTTCTTTTCATTTCACTCCTGACAGTTTCCAGTATAAAATAACACAAAGTAATGCACCTTTACAGAACACAATTACAGAAAACACGGGATGTTGATGCGACTAGCCTTCATTGGCAAACAAATACACAAAATACAACATATAAACACAAGGAAGTCACTACAGTGACTACATTAAGGTAAGAACAGGATGAGAAGAATGAAAATGTGAAAATATGAGAAACATGAAAAGAAAATGAAAAAAAGCAAAAAAATGTGCTACATATCTCACGTAAAGATTCAGTTTAATATCACAGTCTGGAATTCTGAGATAAGTAGCACATTTTTTGTAAATTTTTCTTCAACTGCAGATCTCTCCAGTCATCACAACTTTGTCAGTGTCTCTCCTCTAATACATGTCCAAATAGCCTTCTTATACAATATTCTACTTTCATTACCCTTTTTCAAGCACTCATTGTTAGTGGCCGGCTTCCTGGCCTAGAGGTTAGCAACTTTTCTCCGTAATCTCGTATACTCTCGTAAGTAACATGACGACAGTGAGAATCAGCAGTGGTTCGAATTGCGACGGTAACTTACGGGGTATGTGAGCCGGCCGCTCAGAAAGCAATGGCAAACTACTGAGCGTAATCTTGCCAAAGAAATCAACAATCAGCTGAAAGATGCTGATGTTGACAGCGATGTCCTGTAAAGGATATGTAAACATTTATAAACATTGTTAGTGACCCTGGCAGTCCAAGGTATTCACAACACAAGTCTCAGAAACCACATCTTTGCGGCCTCCAAGCTCTCCCTAATTACAGATATAATGGCTTCTGTCTCATGTGCCCAGTTTCATGAGTCAACTTACAGAGCTGTAATGTTCTGCCACAGCTAAGGCTGGGAGCTGTGGTGGCATAGTGACCAGATGCTCAACTGAAGGTCTGGTTGTCATGAGTTCAAATTTGCACTAAAGCGGATTGTTCAAATTGACCTGGTGGTCATGGATTTAAATTCGTAACAAGGCAGATTTTAAAAATTGACCTGGTGGTCATGGATTTAAATTCGTAACAAGGCAGATTTTAAAACTTGACCTGGTGGTCATGGATTTAAATTCGTAACAAGGCAGATTTTAAAACTTGACCTGGTGGTCATGGATTTAAAGTCGTGTCAAGGCAGAATGCTAAAATTGACCTGGGCTCCTGGGTCAACCCAGCCTAAACTGGGTTCTAGTAAATGTCTTGGACAGTAAATGCGGCTGGTGTGGTACTGACCACATCACTCTCCGAGTGCTGATTGGTGTATGCAGATATGGGTCTAGCACCATACACCAATGCAGCTTGAGGCATGTGAATGGATCCTGTACTTTACAGTTGAGGCTGTATGTTCACAGATGACACTGACTCAAGTTACGGACAAGGCTGATGCAAAGAAATACTAAACCTGGCCATATCCTGCGACTTGAAAATGGTGTCTGCTGAGTGGAGCAGGCTCTCTGTGGCTATGGAGGTTACGGCGAGTCCTGTCGAGCAAATAGAAACAGCTTCAATATAATGATGAATTCAAAACAATGAAACTGATTCTCCTTTGTTTCTCTGAACTCTTCTGTTGCAAACAGTATATTAATCCACCTGGTCCTAATTATATTTTCATTTTTATAAATAAAAATATAATATAGTTTTCAAAAGTTGCCCATTCACCCCTGTCGTCTTAGTCACATTCTGTGTCTTTTTCGGACTTGTGTAATCCCAGTACTGAATCACAAGGGTGTTGTGATGGAAGTTCCAAATCTGTCTTCCATTTAAAAATCTGTTCTCCATCGCAGATACTGGTACAGGAATATGATGATCAGTATCAGTAACTTTATATATATATATATATATATATATATATATATATATATATATATATATATATATATATATATATATATATATATATATAAAAAAGGCAATGTGTGTGGATATGTATGTCCTGTATGCGTTCGCTAACGGCCCATCCGATTGAGATGAAATTTTCTACACGCCTTCCTTTCATTCCAGTGCAGCCAACTGTGATATTTTTTTAGTGTGAAATCGGCTGCTTACTTAATATTATTTAATTTTTGATTTTACATTGTAATTTATATACAGCGAGGGGACTTAACTCTAGAAAAGTTATTTCAAGGGGCATAACTTTTAATAACATTGCTGTATAATCTATAGTCATATTGTTGCATCGTTTTCAAAGATGTATAAACTCTTTGTCTGTAGTTATATACCGGCATATGAGTTATAATAAATAATGATACAATCTTTAAGGCATTTTCAAAGTTTTCATAAAAATAATGCATAACATTGTAACTCATCTTTTTATGCTTACGAAGTTATTTACAGTCATGCAGGTGATTAGAAACGATTTTCATTAGAAATAATGGATGGTGTGTGGAAGGACATTCTTTTAAGTTACTTTATTTTGTTGTATGAATTTAATGAGACGCTACCCGCCAGGAGATGGGCGAAGCCACGCCGGGTCAGATAGATCCTCTTCCTTCCTCCTCCCTCCTCCTCCTCCCTCCTCTCTCCTCCTCCATCCTCCTCCCTTCTCCTCCTCCCTCTACCTCCTCCCTCTACCTCCTCCCTCTTCCTCCTCCTCCCTCCACATCCCTCCTCCCCCCTCCTCCTCCTCCATCTCCCTCTCCTCCTCCCTCCTCCTCCTCCCCCTCATCCTCCTGCGTTCTTCTCCTCCCTCATCCTCCCTCCTCCTTCTCCTTCCTCCTCCTCCTCCTCCCTCCTCCTTGCTCTCCTTCTCCCTCCTCCTCCTCCTAATCACTCATCCTCCCTCCTCCTCCTCCCTACTCCTCCCTTCTCCTCCTCTCTACTCCTCCCTTCTCCTCCTCTCTTCTTCCTCCTTCTCCCTCCTTCCCCCCTCATCCTCCCTCCTCCTCCTCCCTCCTCCTCCTCCCTTATCCCTCCTCCTCCCTCCTCCTCCTCCCTCCTCCTCTTCTCTCCTCCTCCTCCTCCCTCCTCCTACCTCCTCCTCCTCCTCTTAATCCCTCCTCCTCCCTCCTATTCCTCCCTACTCCTACTCCTCCCTCCTCTTCCCTCCTCCTCCTCTCTCCGCCTATCTCTTCCTCCCTCCTCCACCTCCCTCTTCCTCCTCCCAGCTCCTACTCCTCCTTTTTCTTCTTCTGCTGCTGCTGCTGCCGCCGCTCCATTTACCCAAGTTAATTGTTGGGGAAGATGTAAAGATCTTTCAAGTGCTCTTTCTAATGCTTTTTGTAAGTTGGTCTTCGTTTATCTAGGTTGTTCTAACTGCAACCAATAAATGAATAGACAGACAGGCAGGCAGGCAGGCAGACAGACAGACAGACAGACAGACAGACAGACAGACAGACAGACAGACAGACAGACAGACAGACAGACAGTCAGGAACGGGAACTTATATGACTACTTATATGAATTAAATGAGATGATCCCCATCAGGGGCTGGGCGAAGCCGGGCCGGGTCAGGCAGACAGACAGACAGACAGATAGATAGTCGGGAACGGGAGCTTATATGACTACTTATATGAATTAAATGTGATGCTCCACACCAGGAGCTGGGCGATGACGGCCGTGTCAGACAGACAAACAGACAGACAGATAGTCGGTAACGGGAACGGGAGCTTATATGACTACTTATAAGAATTAAATGAGATGCTCCCCACCAGGGACTGGGTGAAGCCGGGCCGGGTCAGCCAGACAGACAGACAGACAGACAGACAAACAAGCAGACAGACAGACTGATAGATAGATAGATCCCCTCCAGGGCCTGGGCGAAGCCGGGCCGGGTCAGCTAGTGTATATATATATATATATATATATATATATATATATATATATATATATATATATATATATATATATATATATATATATATATAATTTTATTTTTTCCCGCGTTTCCATCCTGTTTCAGGATACTGCAGTCAACATCAGCATCTTTCAGCTGTATGTTGATTCCTAGGCTAAATTACGCTCATCAGCACGCCACGACTTTCTGAGCGACCGGCTCCATACTCTCATTAGTCACTGGCGCGACTCACGTCAACCACGAGAGTATTCGGGGTTACGGAGAAAGCTGTTAACTCCTCGACCAGGGAGACCGGCGCATATATATATATATATATATATATATATATATATATATATATATATATATATATATATATATATATATATATATATATATATATATAAAATAAAACGTTTTGCATATCCTTTACAGGACATCGCTGTCAACATCAGCATATTTCAGCTGTATGTTGATTTCTTCGCAAGATTACGCTCAGTAGTTTTCCATTGCTTTCTGAGCGGCCGGCTCATTATCCCACAAGTCACGAGCGCGGGTCAAACCGCTTCCAGTTCTCGCCTCGCTGCGAGACCCTGCATGGATAAACGGGATTACGGAGAAAGTGGTGTAACCCCTCAGCCAGAGAGACTGACATATATATATATATATATATATATATATATATATATATATATATATATATATATATATATATATATATATATATATATTCATGTAGAGATTTTGGTGTCGTCTCGACTTGTGTGTCTTTTTTTTTTTGTGTGCTGACAAAGTTCTTTGGCCGTGACGTCCATTTTGTTACTAGTTACTGTGTTCTAGTAAAGCTAACCATCTACTTCTCATTTGGTGATTCATCATTCACGGTATAAGAATAGCAAAGCCTGTCTATTCTTTCATGTTCTCACTCCATGATTTTCTTTGCCTTCCTTTTCTCTGTCTGCATTCAACGGTGTCCTAAAGAATTCTTTTCTAGAGATGTTGGAGACGTCATTTCTTGTTGGCTGTGTACATGTTTATTTCCTTAGACAAGCAATAATTTTATTCTAGCAGATGTGCAGAATTCTTCTATAACATTTTTTTTTACCTTTGTCGGTTGTCGTATGGTTCCTACTTCACAAATTAATTGCTCTATTCCTGTGCCAGGAAAAACCACATGGAATGCAAATTATTATCCAATGGGAACTCGTGAAGGAAACCAGCTGTCCTTAACATGAATATGCAGTTCACTGTTGGAGGAGACAGCCATTCAAGAAAAATCCACGCAACCTGCACACACATTATCGTATAAATAAGACCAGTCGGTGAAGTGCCAGCAGAAAACTATCTGCCATTTTCTGAAATTTACACTTGACAGCACAGTAAATGTGGGCACAAACAAAATGCACTCCAAAAGAAATCCACAGTTCAGTGTTGCTCCAAGCAAACAGCTTAGCAGCTGGGCAATGAAACCGGTCCTACAAGTCCAAACGTGAGACAAAAGCATTAACAAAACTTCTTGAAGATGCCTCCAGGTCTTACTGGTCCCGCCTGCCTTGTCGCCATGTTGGCCAGGTAGTCAGTTTACTTTAGCATCGTTGGTGAGTGTACAACACTCACATTCTGACCTTATTGCTAGAGGGTTTGACTTTACTAGCTAAAGTAACCAATAAAAACAAGATCGCAGGATCAATTCAACATACCAGTTATCTCACTTTACTTTCATTGGTTGATCTTATATAGACATTTATTTCTACTTTTAAGCTCGCTCGCTTTGAACTCAAGCGTAGTCCATAAACACTACATCCAGTAGTGCTGAACTGAATTTTGCATGTGGATTAACTTTCCCTATTAACAGTGTCACTTGCCATTAGGTGAACCCACTCCAACTTCAGAGGTACTGGTAACTTATGTCCCCAAGTCAAGGACGATAGGTCAACATTTTTGTCCAATTGTCCAGTGTAGAGATTAAACCCCTTACCTCAGCATTAGCAAAACAGATCTTTAAGAACACACGTTCATATCCAGTTGGCCACGCTGACCTACATATAGACATTACTATTACTAAGAATACTAAGGCAAAAAATATGCAACATACGCAACATGCTCAAGTCGAACAAGGTCTCCGCTGTGCACATAAAGAAGATCTTCATTGGGTGCAAGCTCTCTGTCTGCAGGTTTTATTTTCCACTTGTTATTATCATCCTTGTGACTATATGTTGTTACCTGTGTAGAGAGATATAAAGCATGATTGTTTTAGTCATCTAACACCATCACTATCTGCTGCATGTTTACCTGTGATTATATGTAGTAACCTACATAGAGAGAGATAAAGCATTATTGTTTTAGTCATCCAAAACCTTAATTACTTTCTACATAATTATCTTGTTACAAAAATGAAACATGGCCTTTCTGTCATTCACATCAAGAATAAAAACTATTCAATATCAGCTTATTTGATTACTGAATTCCTAACAAAACACCCAAAGCTTTCATTACCTTCTACATTTTCACCTTGTTAGAAGAAAAACAAAACTGGACAATGACAGAATACAAGAAAAGAAAAATTATAATGAAAATTAGATTCCTGAGAAGGATACGCAGCGTGTCAAGAAGAAAGAAAATCAGAAATTATGAAATGAAGGCTAAAGTGGAAGTAATAGCAGTGCTAGATTTTATTAGAAAACGGCAAGTGAAATGGTTTGACCATATAACTATGCAGCCAACTGACACAAGAGGCCGACCATGTAAACGATTTGGGCCTGAGGAATTAAGGCAGCATGGCAGGTTAGAGTTTTCTTTTTGCCCCGGACAGAAAAAGCTCCACACCTTACCGATGATTTAAACCCAGGTCGCCTGAAGGAGAACCCAGCATTCTAGACACTCGGCCAGCCACTCCACGATATTAAACTAATTAATCAAATCATTTGTTACTCAATCAACCACCTGCTATTATAAGGATTTAAAAATGGTTACTCAACCAATGAATTAACACACAATTTTAAACTAGCCAATCACACAATTTAAAAGTTAACCAGCCATCAATGGTTTTAGATAGTGTGACAAATTAGCCAACCAATCAATTAACAGCCAATATTTTATGAATCAATCAAATCATTAAGAATTAAACCCACCTGCTGCTGTTTTGGAGGATATTCCTCTGGATAAAGATGAGCATGGGAATGAAGATAAGCCCCGCCAGTACGCCGCTGTTTCAGCGTTATCACACTTCAAAAGCTATGTCTGCAATGTTATTAGACAACAGAAAGAGGATCCATAAAGCTGATATCATCACTCACACATTTTTCACTCTCTTGCATGACACAGAACAACTGCTAATTTCCCAGACTTTTCTCTGAGCTGTTTTATCTAATTTTAAACATTTTACCTGTGCCATATTAAAAGAGAACTGGTAATCTAATAGTTGCTTTACAATATCATTTCTTCATTCAATATCAAAATATATCAAATATCATTCCTTAGTTGACAAAAGCTTAGTAAACTGCTACATCACATATATATAGGTACTTTTTTTTTACATATATATATTCACTTAATAAAATGAATCTCCCTAGGTCACCATCCTACTATATATATACTTAGTTAGTTTGCATATCCTTTACAGGGACCCCAGTAACAGTAAACCCCAGGACTTTTTGGCTGTTTGTGACTTTTTGCCAAGTTTATGTTCAGTAGTTTTCCAGTGTTTTCTGAATGACCGGCACTCATACCATTGTATTAAAACCAATGCAAGAAGGTCTGCTTCCAAGTCACCAGCAGCTGTGTTTTGAACACAATATGCAGGACTGCCAACTGTGTTCGTAACCCCTTTGCCACACAGCTGGTATATTTTATAGAGACGTTTTGTATTTTTTTTTTATGCAAGTGAAAATGTAATATCTGAGTGCTTATGCTGGTATAACCTTCTCAGATAAGGGTGCAAAAAGAATAGGAGACCCCATGTGCATGCTTAAACAACTGAGAAACCCCAGTCACTCTAAATATTTATTAGCACATGTGAATGTGGAATGATATATCACAACATTCATTCCAAAAGAGTACATTTGTGGGTGGTGGTGACAAGGCTACTAGATTTATGGGTGGTCTGACATATAAAAATAAAAATAATTTCCTGCCAGCCTTTACCTGAATAACCTCGTAACGAAATGCAAAAATCTGTTATTTATGCTTGCATTTTCACTATGCTCGCATTTTCACTATGCTCTAACTATAATTTACTATTGAAGGTACAATATTCAAGAAGTTGAAGTGGTATTATGGTTAATGAACTTGCTTGTCACAATAGAGATCTGGGTTTAATTCACAGCGGTGGTAGGGCTATTTTATCTGACCACTACAGCTCTGGGGGTTGACCCGACTTCATACAATTGGTACCAGACAATTTGAGGGAATTGTCTGGAAGAAAACCTGGTGAGGGAGGTAACTGGTCACCTCACTGCATTATACCATGACCTAGACTATGTGAAAGCCTAACATTTCAAATACCAATGGTAGTATCTGCCATGGACTACCTTTGAATTTACAGTGTTCCAAATTGTAAACATACACTATTCACAATTGTAAACATACACTATTCACAATTGTAAACATACAGTATTCACAATTGTAAACATACACTACTCACAATTCTAAACACACATTACAAGACAGGCATAAGAGAAATACAGTAATGTGCTTACACTGTGGCATGCTAAACATTATACAGTTTGTTTCCAATGAGCTGTGACTGGAACCCTGAGCTGAAGAATCCATCACCATTACCACTGTGAAAGTAAAGCAACCAGAGTCATAATTAGGTTTCGCCGTAATACAATTTCAACATGCAATTCAATAACAAATGTAACTGTTCTCACAATGCCTAACTGGGAAGAAAGAGAGAGAGAGAGAGAGAGAGAGAGAGAGAGAGAGAGAAGAGAGAGAGAGAGAGACAGAGAGAGATAGAGATGAGAGAGAGAGAGAGAGAGAGAGAAGAGGAGGGGGAGGGGGCCGGGTGGAAGGAGAGAGAGAGAGGAGCAGAGGGGGGGGGGGGGGGGGGGGGGGAGTAGGTGAAATTAGGTTTGAGTTATTACTTACTTAAGAACACAGAAGCCATGTTACACAAGGAACTCTATAGCTCAAGAACACTACTACTAATGTGATTACTATAGATAACATGATTACACTAAAAAATAATATGGCATCACCATAAAAATTATAACTAACCAATATGAGGACACTATAACACGTTAAATTTAACCAACAAGAGGATTAACAAACATTAGAATATTATAATAAACGTGAGGACATAATAAGTAACATGAGAACACTATAATAAACAGGAGAACACTATAGCAAACATTAGAGCACCATAATAAACAGGAGAGCACTATAATAAACATGAGAACATTATAATAAACAGCGAGAACACTATAATAAACAGGAGAGCACTATAAAAGACATGAAAACATTATAATATACATAAGAACATCATCATCATTATCATGTGCTATGCCGATAAGCATAGTGTCACAGCCCATATTACACCCGATGACGTAATCAAATATATCGTACAACTACCTGCCCCATACGTGCTTGGGTTGCGCACTGCATGGTGCATTCATGGTGCGCACAATTTGTATAGATACAAAACGGAAGACGTCATGGTTGTTAGGTCAGTTACGGTTTAAGGAGAGCATTTGGAAACGGTGGGTCTGTAGAGCCTTTTGTTAGTTACGGGTTAGTTTGGATAGATATAGAGTATTTAGAAGGTTTAGCGGGTTGTCGGATTAGCTGATAATAGGGATGTTATTCGTATTTTATGTTATTTATGTTCCATATTATTAAACAATAGGTTTTACGTTATAACAATGGTGTCATTATTTGTTTCATAGGACAACCACTTTGGGGCGGCTGGGTGGCAGTTGTTGTATTACTTACTGTCATAGGCCATAGGTCTATGACAATAGGCAGTCATGTTTCGCCATCTCATTGTGATTACCAGGGTTGTGGATCCGCTCAGTGTTCTTGTCTTGACCATACCACGTGGCCAAGCTATCCAGGTTTATAATAAGCATGAAAAATAAACAATTAATCTACATAAGAACAATATAATAAACAGGAAAACTATATAATAAACAGAAGAACATTATAAAAACCATGAGAATAATATAAAAAATATGAGAACACTACAACAACTTAACATAAGAACACTGACAAACATAAAAACACTATGACAAACAATGAGAAAACTATAACAAACTAGAGAACACTACAACAAATTAACATGAGAACATTGATGAACATAAGAACAAAATAACAATGAGAGCCAATCAACTAATTAGGAACAGCTACAACTAACAAATGAAAACACCTTTACTAACCTATGATTCAAACTCTGAAATGAACTGCAAAAATGACACAGTAGACTAGTGCAGGGAGAGCGATGAGACAAAACACTCTGGCTGTAATGTGTTGACACAGCTTTATCTGGAAAAACAACATTGAAGCAATAACATTAAACAGCCTGATACATAACATTTAAAACAGTAACAAGGTGTCGTGTTCAAACAAGGTAAAGAACTTATTTTAAGAATTCACTTAAGAATTAAAAAATAGACTAAAAAAAAAGACCTTAAAAAGACTTTAAAAAAGACTTTAAACAAGACTTAAAAAATAAGTTACTTAAGAATTCAGTATAGGTGTTATTTGCTAAAAATCTAACAAATTAAATATTTGTTTGGCATTCACTCACTTTGAACTCAAGTGTAGTCTACACATGCAAATACTATTAGTAGTTGCCACTAGTGGGGAGTGGACTGGGCTGATTTTTCCATGTGGATTAGCATTCCCTTTTACCAATGTCTCTCACCATCAGGCAAACCCACTTCGACTTCTGTGGCACTGAACCTCCCAAGGATGAGAAGTCAACATCTTAATCCAACTGACCGGTGAAGGGGTTGAACCTGCTACCCTCAATATAAGCACACCAGAAGGTAAAGAGCAAGTGCTCTTATCCATTTGGCCATGCTGACTTCAAACAATTTTAATTAAAAGGTGAATTTATATGCTTGTTTCCTCAGAGCTTTTTCTTTCTTCAACTCAATTAAGAGCAGACTTGGTCAGGCAAAAGCTGTATTTCAGAAAATGAAAAGTATATTATACAGTAAGTCACTATCATTGAATGTCAGACATGTGTTTCCTGAGATGAATGTTGTGAATGCCTTAAACTGTTTGCACTGAACCTCCAAGGATGAAGAAGTCAACATCTTAATCCAACTGACCGGTGAAGGGGTTGAACCTGCTTACCTCAATATAAGCACACCAGAAGGTAAAGAGCAAGTGCTCTTATCATTTGGCCATGCTGACTTCAAACAATTTTAATTAAAAGGTGAATTTATATGCTTGTTTCCTCAGAGCTTTTTCTTTCTTCAACTCAATTAAGAGCAGACTTGGTCAGGCAAAAAGCTGTATTTCAGAAAATGAAAAGTATATTATACAGTAAGTCACTATCATTGAATGTCAGACATG
Source organism: Cepaea hortensis (assembly GCA_963921405.1). NCBI lineage: Eukaryota > Metazoa > Mollusca > Gastropoda > Stylommatophora > Helicidae > Cepaea > Cepaea hortensis. Next base: position 24,657,035 of record OY992881.1, on the reverse strand, counting down.
TGTTTCCTGAGATGAATGTTGTGAATGCCTTAAACTGTTTGAGTAGCTAACAACTATTGCCTGGAAAATGCTAATGAAAATAAAATAGTATCCATAGACATTTTATAAGAAAGTGACATATAAGGAAAATTAGACAATCAAGATTTTTTGGGGCATGTTATGAGAAGAAATAAACTGGAGAACTTGATAACAACTGGCAAGACTGAGGAGAAAATAACAAGGGGAAGGCAGAGAAGTAAATATCTAGATGACCTGGCCACATGGCATGATCAAAACAAAACCACACGAGCTTATCCATGATTCTGATCATCGTGTGATATGGCAAAACATGACAGCCCCCGCTGATCACATGTCACATAATGATGATTCTTTGCTTCTCTTGATGCAGCACACCAGCATAAATGAGCTGGCAAAATCAATGGACTATGAGTACGCACACTAA